>VKOC01020747.1:0-32500 GCA_009364415.1 Spea multiplicata
GAAAGGTTCGGATCTGTCTGACGGCGACGGCCGGTTTCAGAGAAAGCTTTGGATCTGTCTGACCGCGACGGCCGGTTTCAGAGAAAGGTTCGGATCTGTCTGACGGCGACGGCCGGTTTCAGAGAAAGCTTTGGATCTGTCTGACCGCGACGGCCGGTTTCAGAGAAAGGTTCGGATCTGTTGGCCCAGCTCTTTGCATGAACGCCCGGACCGGGTGCCACTGCATCAGTTTCGCTTTCTTCTTCTCGGATTTGTGCGCTCTTTACAGGGAACTGTCTCTTCCATACCAAGTAAAAGTAGCTTGAGAGAGTGCGGTGAGTGGCAGCCCCAAGCTGGCCGTTCCGGGCCGGTTATGTTTGAGGTACCGGCACATCGCAGGGAACGCGCGGTGAGAGCTTCACAGAAGCAGGTGATTTTCAGAGTCTCTGCCAACTCCCCTCGCTCGGGATGTAAACGGTCCTGCGCGATATCTTGCTGCGACACTCGTGCCAGTTTGTGAGCTTATTATTTTCCTGACAATCATTTCATATCTTGGCTGCTTCCTGCTCGCCCAGCAAAAGCTCCACAAACTCATTTTACTGAAGCCTATTGAACACAGATAAATCTCCCTGAAATGCAGTAATAGGAAAGAAAACGTCCCCAGACAGAGATTAGGTCTGGATGCTGAAATCACGGCAGGGATGCGTGAAAGTTTATTGTGCTCTTTAAGTCTGAGAGGAAGAAATGCTCCTTCCAACGTCTGAAGGCGGCTTCTCTCTATCGCGGATCTGGCAGCAGTCATTGTAGATTCTCATGATATCCGGGCGACTCACAACAGCGAGCAGATTCTTAATGAATTTGTATCAATAACCTTATGCTAACGAGCCTATTTCTAATAGATCATAATTGGTAAAGAGTCTGTCCAGGTGATTAAGACTGAGGCATTCTACTATTTGCCACATGGCGGTGTGATAAGTACTTAGTATGTCCATATAGTAATATGGGCCAAACTACATAGGCCAAAAGCATTGTATTATGTGAAAACCATTACAGAAAATGACACTTTTTGTGATAAAACCTACTATGGACTGGAATACACTCAACATGCGCATGCTGGCGTTACACGTGCTGCTGTACAGAAAAGCCACAGACTTCTTGTTGGGGTCACTCTTGCGGGTGTTGTGTCTGGCTGTTGCATGCAGATGTATAAACCATATTCTATGGGACATCATGGACTCAGGTTGTAGGGGGCAAAGATCCACGACTCCTCATCCCACCCTGACCACTATACGTTCTCAGTCTGCCCCCAGTTCCCGTTCTCACACATGTTCATGTAAGTCCTTCCCATGAGCTCATAGTGTATGTTTCTGTTGATATGTGATTAAGAATGACTTAAATGATTTTTTTCCTCTCTCGGTAGATCTACAGGACAAGAACCGCAGACGGGATGAGGAGATGTGGATGCTTCAGGTGAGCAGGTCCTAAAGCTGCATTTACACGTCGGCCCTTTCTGTACGGCGTGGATGACTTTATCTGGTAGCGCTTCGTGGTGGAAGGTCCTGAAAGTAACTCTTTGGTGACCCTGTGAACTAGCGCACTCGTTCCATGCAGTCTCATTAGTCAGAGAGCGGAGATCTTCCCGCTCAGCTGGCCTTTCATACCCCACGGCTGTTAGACGTCGTCTTTTATCTGTCAAACTTTACTGTCATACATTAAAACCCCACAACTGAACAGGAGAGTTTTATGACGGGGAGACGCTCTCTGTCTATAATACAAAACATAAAACTGCTGCTTCCTAAAGTCTCTCTCTCTCTTTTAACAGGACAGGATTGTGGATCTGGAAAGGGTGAGTGTCGTTAACCGCCGGTTTATTGGTGCCTCCAAAGAGCTATGGTTTCCTTTGCCCTTTTGTGAAGTTTGTATAAATCTTGTGCTCGTAGCAATGTAAAGCCCAGTGGCTCGTGCCCGATACAGTAATATAAAGTTGGGTGGCTCGTGCCCGATACAGTAATGTAAAGCCCGGTGGCTCGTGTCCGATACAGTAATGTAAAGCCCGGTGGCTCGTGCCCGATACAGTAATGTAAAAGCCCGAGTGGCTGCGTGCCGATACAATAGATGTAAAGCCCGTGGCTCGTGTCTTGATACAGTAATGTAAAGCCGGTGCACGTCCCTGATGCAGTAATGTAAAGCCCGGTGGCTCGTGCCCGATACAGTAATGTAAAGCCCGGTGGCTTGTGCCCGATGTAGCGATGGAAATTCCAAACATTGGGGGTTACATTAAAAGATATTTTAAATATTGTGACAATTTGAGGCATTTTGTAGCAGACTTGTTGGAAGGGATTTTTGTGGCGAGGCTGTGTTTTTGTATTATATATATATATATAATATATAATATATATTGATATATATATAATGATATATAACCACGTTGTATCTTCATGGCTAATCTTCCATATCATAGAGACCAGCGAGGTGTATGAATATTCGGATCTGTAATATGGCTGGCAGCACGAGCCCCGCATCCTCTACAATGCTGCACTAAGTCCGCCTAGGGGACCCGGAACACACAAAATGCGTGCCGCTTACTGACTCATTGTCAATTACTGTAATGACACAATTACAGAGTGCCGAGTGCCAGATCCTTAATCTCCTAGAACAGAGATTCGTTCAGATATTAAGGCGGCAGCTCTGCTTCGTCAGCTAATTCTCTATCCAGAGGTGCTGTCCCAGTTCACAATGCAAATATATTTGCAATAAATCAGGAAACCCTTTTAGCCGATTTCTTGCTGTAAGATATACGGAGGTATTGTGTAAATCGCAAAGCTTTGCGTGCCGAAGATACAGGGCCACCTTTCCCAATGGAAAACTTTTGGATTTGTTGAAGGGGAGGAGAAGGTTCAGTTGGAACAGGTGAAGCCAAACCGTTCTAATAATAAAAAAAAATGCTTTGCGGAACTTGGATACCGGCTCCGAGAGACGAGACCGGCTCCGCTATCGAGCGGATATATATTGCAATCAATAGAAGGCCACTACGACAAAGCAATTCAGTGGGTTTGCAGTCTTTGCACAGCTTTAAATAGATACATTTTTACACATTTTACGCATTGTAGAATGTAGAAAGCTGAAAGCAGAAGGATCTGTGAAAATGTTGTGGCCCAAAGTTCAAAATAATTCCTGCCGCCCATTAGGATCCATAGGAAGAATGTAGTTGAAATGACAAGCAATACACAAGTAGCCCATTTGGCATTTACTTGAGTGCCAGCGGGTGCAAAGTGTCCAGGGTAACAAAGGACAGGGAACAGAGCCAAGTAGCTGCCGGCAGCAAACCGAGCCGCTCAGGATAGAGAATATCTCTACAGACATCCAAGATTCAGAAAGGAAGGTTTACGCGAGCTGCTCAACACCAACATCTCATGCCTGAGGAAGGAAAGCAAACCACAGACCCCCAAATCTCCAGGGACAGACCCCCAAATCTCCAGGGATAGTGGGAAGCCCGGAAAGAATAGCCCTGATGTGGAGCAGCTGATGGCACAGACTCTACGCCTATGGAGACCAGTCTGTCGGGGGGGGGGGGGCAAGACGGTAAAATAAAGAACTGAGCAGACACAATGGTTGTGCATGGAAGGGGTTTGCTTTTTATTTTAAACTTAAGCCCCTTCTTGCCTTTCAATGCGGTGTAAACTGTTGAATTTTTGGGGTTACGGATGAGTTGTACATTCAGTTTGAACCATCGAAGGCGAGCAGCTGTGTTCCCAGTCGGAAGGTTTAATATGTCGGGGGGGGGGGTTGAGCTTCCATATTGGGAACCTTTGTAAAACTTTGTCATACACAACCTTCTTCACATCTAATGTAGCCTCTCTCTTTCCCCCCCCAGAGTACACGGATGGCTCTGGATCACCTGGAGTCTGTCCCGGAGAAGCTGAGTCTTCTGGATGACATGAAGCAGCTTAGTGTGAGTGCCGTGGACATTGATACGTAATCGCGGGGAGGGGGCCACCGTCTCTCTTTTACTGTCCGGTTTCCTGCAGGATTTCCGGCACATTTACTGACCACTGTGTGTCCGGCACCTTCAGAGGTCCTGATTACATGAACAGAAACCAATAAATCTATCTGGAGAGAGCTGAAGTGCCCGCTCCCCGTTACACTGTGATCACAATCGTCATGGCATAAACTGGGGGTATCTGAAAGCCTTACACTGGACAAAGAAAGGGAACGGCTGTTGACCTCTCACACAATTCGTTTATTTCCCAGAGGTTCTATGTTTGAGAGAACAGACATGTCCGTGCCAGTCCTGTTAGTAAATAAGAGCAGCTCCAGCCTGCCCTGCCTCCTGAATGCTGGTATGAAGTCAGATCGGAGGCCTTTGTGCAAATTGACAATGAGCTCTTGTTCAGAAACGGCGGGTGTCAGGGGTGCTACCTTCCTAACGCTGGACCCCACGAGCTGAGAGAGCGGCTGGAATTTCCGCAATGTCCGCTCGTAATGAATAGGCCTTTAGGACATTCTGAATTCACTGACCTAAGGAAATATTCCGGTGTAAGAGGGGGAAATACTGTATGCAGAGACCTTGAGAAACTGATCTAAATGGATGTTGCGTGAATGAGCTCCATTCTTCTGGCTGCGGTGTCGGCGACGGCCTGAGAAATGCATTGTTCCATCCCTCGATTCCGCGCGGTGTCGACGGGATTATCGTGTCTCGCAGGCCAGCGTGTCTTTAACCGCTTGTGTGCCGACGGGTTTACTGCCAAGATTAAGGTGCACTGTGGGCCAGTGGGTCGCCAGGTTTGTGGTGCAGGACCGAGGTGAAGGAACGGGTGCTATAAGGACTATTTCGGTTTCATGTGATGGTATGTGTTTAGCGTGTGGAAATGGGAAACAGGTGTGTAGCCATGGATACTGTCTATCAAAAGACAGGCACAACAGGGAATGTTTGCAAGGATTTTCTGTACATTGAGGCCGTAATCTGGAGCTGCTGCGTACAGCAAGACCCTCTGATCGTTAGCGGGCGCAGGGTCCTGTGACGGGTAATTACAGAAGTGGGAGTGGATTGAAAAGCTAAAGAAAAAACACACTTACATCAGAATACATCGGGGGGTGGTTTTGCTTAATTATGATCATTACTTTTGGTAATTGGGTGGAATTGGAATTGTGTCTGTAAAGGATAAAGGGAAGCGGCGGTGTTCCTCTATTTCAGAGTCTCCTGTGGCCTGATGTGACACACATGTATCGCGCTGCACGATGGTGTATGCATTATGGTACAGCAGCGCCTGCGCAGGGTCGGTGGCAGTTGGGTAATCCGCGCTCCCGAAGCAGCCAGCCTACCCAGCCAACGCTTACCGTCTCTAACGGCCTTACTGTGTACCCTTCAGGATTCCTGCCAGCAGAGAGGGCTGATGGAGGAGCGGTACGCCCAGTACCGGGAGATCGTGGGCTCGCTTCAGCAGCAGCTAGAGGATTCCAGACGCAGGATCCAGGAATACAGAGTAATGATACCCCCTCTGTGCCACCTATCACGAGGACCAGGAACCCTACCGGCCCGGCAGCAGCACGCGGCTCGCTTTCTCCTGTCCAATAACAGTCTTTGGTTCAGTTAATTAAACAGTTTTGCCCCGTTTATTAGATATTCTCACCCCCGGTTTTATGAGCTTTGTCTCTGTTTAGGTGACTGGAGTATTTTTTTTTTTTCCCCAGGCAGAGAAAACGAAGGCAGATGCTGAGAGTGTCCGTTTAGCGGCCCTTTCGTCTTCCATTCGGGGTAACAGCAGCCTCAGGTCCAGCTCCTGGCTCTCTGATTCCAGCTGTAAGTATCTTCTGTGTCCGGCCGCTCTGCGGACAGCGTTGTGTTGGATTACCGGCACCTTCCCTCCTCACCGGGTAGCTGCTTGCACTGTTCTGTTATTGGGAGTATGAATGAGAATTAGATTGAACCATCCCAAAATGGCCCTAAAACAGTTATGGCCCTTGAGGGCCAAATCTGATCACCCCTGGCTGTACTTATGGCTGGATGCCACAGACACGTGGCATTACGCTGCTGTTTTTGTTTTAGTCTCCAGAAATAATGTACAGGACACAAAAAAACAGACTAATTGTATTCGTGCTAATTAGCCATTCTAGTGCCCACGTTGCTCTCCTTAGAGTTTGCTGCAGTCGCCGCTGTTCGTATTCAGTGGAGTTCTCTGTGCCACACAGGACAGCTTCCCGTCACCGGCTGCGGGTCCTAGGAGTCTGTAAAAACTCCCCTTTACTGGCAGGAAAGGGTTACGGTGCATTGTCGGGCAGTCCTTGCTCTCTGAGGGGGGGAGACCCCGTGTGAAAGGTGCTTGTGACCCAAGTCATTTGGTGAAGTGGTTCATTTGAGCCGTGGAAGGCTAGATAATCCTGCAGGCTACATTCCTGGATCCCGGCCCAGCATTGGTATTGTATGTGCTTTGGGGGGGGGGGGGGGGTCGGTCTCGCACAGACGCCTTAGGTGGGCTGTGTACCTTGGCTTTTCCTCAGACCTTCATCCTGAGGGAATAATTATCATAATAAATGATAGCCACGCATTCCCCGAAGCCCCGCCTGCCTCAGAAATAGCGCCTTTTAACTAAAATCTGAAGGAAAATCGAGATGGGAAGATCTGCCACCGTAAATCAACCCGCACAAAAAAAGGAAAAGCTCGCGGGCATCGAAATGTACGGAATACAGAGGGGGAGAGTATGCCAAGTGCCCCCGCATCTTTATAAACGAGGGTGAGACAAGGCATTAATGCAGTAGAGATGCTGCAGGGCAGGTAATGATCGGCCGCGCTGTTACAGATGTGCAGCCAGATGTACACGTTACATATCAGAACCCCATAAACAATGTGACCCGACAAACCCCAGTCCTGTCCTTGCACCCCCTTCCTTGCTGGGGTTTACGTGCGGCGATGATCACGCATCCGTCTGCCTCTTGTCCTTCTAGCTCCTGTGAAAAGGGGGAAATCTCCGCCGGGCAGCGCTGTAAATTGAACTGCATCCTGAACAGGAGGGCTCCGGACGGCTGCAGACACCGTACAAAGCCAGTTACCCTGCGCCAGGAACGGGCTTGGTGCCTTTGGTGTTACACGGACCTCAACAAACCGGAACGTCGACTCAGGAAATCCGCAGGAAAAAAAATTTAACGGACGCAGATTATATCTTTTTATACTAATTTATATATAAACTTTGACAATCTGGGTATTATTGTCCAAATCTAAATCGGTTTAATTTGAGAGCGCTCAGCCATGTAGCAACATGTATGTGATGAAGATTTTGTGCCAAAGCCTATAATCAGAGGAGGGAATACACCCTCCCCTCCATAACCTGGAACAAGTACCTTCCGTGGCAGCTCTTCCCGGCCCGGGTTCTCTCTGCTCCCGCCGGCCAGTGTCACAGACGATCCCAACCCGCTGGGAGAGCAGCCCGAGCCGGTCCAATAATCTATTTATTAAAGTGCACTCAGACTGTTTGGATTTTATTCTGTGTATTAACATTAAGCGCCTGCGCAGCTATCGGAGCTCGTTACTCGTCCGTCTTGGGACAGCTTGCTGCCTGCGATCGCCCCCGATGATCCAGCAGTTACAGGCACAGTATGTTTGTTTTGGATGCTGGCTGAGAGCCACAGGAGTTGTAATTCCAAAACAGCTGCAATGCTATTTGTTGGCTGCCAGAAGATGCAGCCCCAGCTTTCATTATTTGTCCCCTCGGCATCCATGCATCGGATAGATGGCGATCTGCGCTCTAATTACTGCAAGCGTGCGCAGCATGTGGGTGTGGGGAGCGTGCGCAGCATGTGGGTGTGGGGAGCGTGCGCAGCATGTGGGTGTGGGGAGCGTGCGCAGCGCTTTTCTCAGGACGCAGGATTATCTCCCGGTACCATGAGAAGTGAGGACCCGCTAACCTGCCTCAGCCTCTGAGTAAAGCCTATCGGCTCAGCGGTCCTAATTCACTTAAAGCACGCTGGAATTAGGGATTCTATGTCCTCTCGGCAGGGGGGCTCCTGGATTTGGGGATTAGACTAGAGCATTATTTTTTCTGCTAACACTTTTTTGGTTCAACCAAAATCTTTCCCCGTTGCAGTTCTCAGGGGAAAAAAAAAAACTTCTGAGCGCCTCTCCTGCAACGACGGGATGGAGTTAAGCTGTAGGGTTCTTTAGTGACAGGAAAGAGTACGTTGTTTATGGCAGAGGGAACACACTGAAGGCGGCTGCTTTTCCGGGGTTAAAGGGACACATAAGGACCCGTGAAACCCAGGCAGCGATTTCAGCCCCGCCACGTCCTGGCGCTTACAACCCGCTCATTTGTCAGCATTGAGGTATCTGTTGCGCCGACCACGGGTGTCCAATGCCATGTGGATGCAGTTTGGTAAGAAAGGTGAAACGCTCCTGCGCAGCACGGATAATGCTCTCGCGCACGACATTCGATAGGGGACGATAAAGCTCCAGCTCCAAGGTGTCTACGGTTTTGGTATGAAATGGAGAAGTCCTTCTCCGACACATCATCACGGTTCCTGCTGCACAAACTGGAGAGCGGAGTTGGTTTCAAAGTAAATATCACCGATGTTGGCCTGACCTGTGGAAGAACGAACAATTTTCCGCAAACGTGCTTTTTTCCATTTCTTTCTTTCAGGATTTTCCACAAGCTGCTTTGTGGTGGAAGTGGTTTGGCATCGCCTGCACCTCGGATATATTTTTATATAGAGTAATTGTTAAGCTTTTAACTGATACTTGACGAAACCCCCTTCCACCCGCTCGCTGTGGGGGGTGTAATACCTCGGAGGATTATTCCAGCAGGATCCATACTGACCCTCTACACAGCGGCATAAAGCGGCCTTAAAGCCAGATTACATTTTCTGGGAGGCGATGGGGCCACTTTTAACTCATTCCACAGAACCGATTGATAATATGCATTCCTGCCAATAATGCCAATCACCAGATTAGAGTCACTGAAACCCCTGCTTTCCGTTAAGCAGCCGTATAGCCAGATTCTAATCATTTGGCTTCTGTTGATTTGTACAGCAGAGGAGTTGCTTTAATGCGCCGCTTGGTGCGCGGTTAGGGGGACTCCATGCCTTGACTCATTCGTCCTGTCTGTAGCCATTTCCTGTGCCCCCCCCAGTCATTCTATAGATTAGTCCTGGTGCCCGCTCCTGGCACAGGCAATTGGCATGACCTGCACGGCACAGGCCTGGCATTGTGTTCTGTCATACCATGGAACGCAAGGGCTTGCCAAGTCATGGCTGGAAGGACGCCCGTGAAATACCTGTGGATTTCTCAGGGTTAGTAAGCGGGGAGTGGCAAAGAATAAAGTATTCATGGTGCCCATTATATGCCAACATGATCAAGATGTTTGTTTTGGCATTTTTCCAAAAATGATAGGAAGTGTAATCTTGTCTATTAATACTTCACGTTCTCAGATATATGGATGGCGAGGATTTGAGTTCCATGTAACCCTTCCACAGCCTGGTCTGCTAAGCCACATATCCAACACCACACATGCTCATGTCACGTGTAGCGTACTTTAGCTTTACACACGTATCCCATGTCCAGCAAAAAACATAAAAGTGTCTTTAAATACTGGTTATCCCGGTGCACCCCGCACCAGATCCCATTCCATGCCAGTTATGCGGGTGCACCCCGCACCACATCGCATTCTATGCCGGTTATCCGGGTGCACCCCGCACCAGATGCCATTCCATGACGGTTATCCAGGTGCACCCCGCACCAGATCCCATTCCATGCCGGTTATCCTGGTGCACCCCGCACCAGATGCCATTCCATGCTGGGTATCCCGGTGCACTGGGTGCCATTCCATCCTCAGATGCCAGTCCGCTCTGTACAAGGTACTATTCCATGCTCATCATTCCAGGTGCCCCTACCTGCTGGGATGCTGATGAGCTGTTCTGAGTACTATTTCACAAGTCCATGTGTGCACAAGCTAAGACTGTCCACTTGTTGGTTAAAGGCCAGCATTTCTTGCTATTGCCGGTGGGGATTTTAGACGGGAACAACATGACCATTGCTCGGCTTCTCAGAGCTCCAGCCTGCATACTGCAGATGAAGCCAGACTTTAGTTTGTATTTTATCCGACTTTCTGCTTCATGTCCGAATGAAAAACACAAATTCCTGTGTAAATCAATGGAAATGTCTTATCGGGTTCAAAGAGCTTAACATAGAAAAGAGCCCCCAGAGTCTGATCACCGCTCTCCTCGCTGTCCATAAGAATCTATATATACATGAAACGGAAGGATTTTTAAATCTGGCTTCTTTACTACGTCTTCCGTTTTGACTTTTGATGTGGGACGGCTCGTGGCACAAGCCCTGGCATCACTGGGCAGAGCGAATTATGGGTCATTCCCATTCCTATGTGGCAGAAGCTGGGGCATGAAGGTCTTCTCCATCGCTGGGAAATTCATTGTTACCTCTGCGGCTGAACGAGACGGCACACTGCTCATGCTATTGGCTACAGACAAGCCCTCCATGTTAGGTTCCCCCATGTGGCCCCCCAATTGAAACGTCGGTTTTTGTTTTTTGAAGCGCGAGACGTGGAGGAGAGAGAGGGTCGCCAAGAGGTTGCTCAAGTTTTCAGCAACCGCTTGGTGCCTCTCACTCTCCTCCCCAAGGCTTCTGTCTTCTGTGTCTTCGTCACAGTGCCGCCGTTTCATGCTGAGCGCCGGAATATGATGCCACTCAGCAGTGGGCGGAGCTGCATGTCTGTAGTTTCCCTTGGCTTGCTACTTTTCCCCCTTCACTGTAATCCATTCCTGGATTTCCTTATGCTCTGTTTTGTGCTTGATTCCAGTTCTGCTCTTGCTTCAGCTCTGCTCCCTTTATAATGTGCACCCCACCTGTTATATTTGTCTCAGTCTGCAGTCTACAGGTATGTGTTTAGTTTCAATGTCTAGTTTGTTTAGTACTTCAGCAGGCAGGGTTTAGCGTTAGGACCCACCGATTATTGAAGTACTTTGGTGTAGTGGTGGGCTAAGCATACTATGGCCATATGATGTGACGGAATCTCCAATTGTTATCTTATAGTCCTAGGCTATTTCTGTTTGGTCCTGTGGTATCTGTGTAGTCTTGTTATGTGTAGCCTGGTCAGTCTTGTGAGCCCTGTACTTTGTTGTCCTGTCCTGAAGTCCCGGTAGAGGGGTGTCCTGTACCATGTATGTATTGTCTGGCTCGGTCTCCCTGTCCCCCTTGCTTGCTATATCTCTGCTATTACTCTTCTTACCTTCCCTAATCCCAGCCTGCAGCATCCTGCACATTCGTCTGTAGAGCTATGTCTCATACCTGCTCCAGGGTGCCTGCAGGATATCATTGTGTTTTGAACTGGTCAACATCTGCTGCGATGTCAGGGCGCTGGTATGTGGCTGGACAACCCTAGATGCCCACCCGGGAGAGTGCGGTCACCCGGCAAAAGGCCCTGTCCAACTCCACTACTGCGCAATAACTCCTGAACTCCATCTTTGGACCCAGTACCTGACAGGGGTAGATAGTGAGAAAAGTGGCAGAGAGGGGTAGAAATGGAGGTAATAACAATATTGAATATAAAGTCAGTCAGAATGAGTGAGAGAATAAACAAATTAATTTGTGTATGAATTGTGTAAATAAGAGAGTATTAATGTGTGGAAGAATTGTGTGAATGAGTGAAAGAATTAATGAATTTATGAGAATGCATTAATAAATATGCGTAACTAAATTGTGTGAGAGAATTAATGATTGTGTGAATTAGTGAGTGACTGTAAAAGCGTCTGTGTGTATTATAGATGTAATAATAATTGATTTTTGGAAAGACAAAGATGGCACAGGCAGGGTGTTTATGGGATAAAAGGTGGCACAGGTAGCATGTTTATGGGACAAAGATGGCACAGGGTGGGCTGTTTGGGGACAAAGTTGTCATATGCTGGGCTGTATGGGGACAAAGATTGCAAATCCTTTTTGTGTTATCTGCGTGCTGGTCAGGTTCTATGTGGGCAGTAAGGACGCCAGGGCTGGTTTTGGGGTGTGCAACCTGTGATCTATTCCTGAAATTGTTGTTTTTTGTTGTGTTGATCTGTATCTGCTATGCTATGTTTCCATACATTATTTATGTATACCTGCAAATACGGGGCTTGTTAATGTTATTATGTATTGTTATGTTAGCTGTTTTCATGTATTGTTTGCTTGATCTATACCCTCAGTGCCGAGTTTGCATGTGATTTCCAGTTGATCTATAACTGCAATACTGGATTTGGGTGTTATTCAGTTGATCTATACCTGCTATGCTATGTTTCCATAGATTATTTGTGTATACCTGCAAATAGAGTTTGTGTCATATTCAGTTGATCTATACATGCATGTGCTGTAGACATGTTTATTTGATCTATGCCCGAACTGCAAGGAGTAAGTAAAGGAGAGGTATGGCTTGAGGGACAGAGGGACTCTGGGGATGAGTACAGGGGAGAGGACCTCTCAATGTCACAGTAGGGTCAGGAGGAGGGAAGACTGCAGTCAGTGTGGGAAATATATTTTTTTGGCTATAGCGGAGGGAGTGCTTGTATGCTAGGATACGTGGAGCAGGGCCCAAAGAAATGCCTTCCTGGGGTCCAATTTTTTTTCAATATTAAATATATTGGCAACAGGGTCTAATATATATATATATTGGCAGCAGAGGCCAATATTAATATATATCAGCAGCAGGGTCTAATATGAAAGAATGAAAAACTGCCAGTTCAGCTGTTAATTTGAAATCATATTTCAATCACGGTCTTTACTTCAAAGAGATAAGTACAGATTATGTAGTTAAAAATGCACGTCTAACACGTATCTAACGTGTAATATATATATATAATGTGTGTGTATGTAGCGTTTTACAATTGCCCCCCCACTTTGGTCCATGTGCCCCCTAATATGAAAGCTGGAGACATTACATACAGACTTGCCGCTGTCTGACCAGTCCAGATAACGCAGTCCCCTACCTTACATACAGACCCGCCGCTGTCTGACCAGTCCAGATAACGCCGGTCACATCCCCTACATTACATACAGACCTGCCGCTGTCTGACCAGTCCCGATAACGCGGTCACATCCCCTACATTACATACAGACCCCACGCTGTTTCAGCCAGTCCTGATTACACACAGTCACATCCCCCCTACATTAGACTCAAGCACAGATACTAAAACTTCTAACCAAATATGTGGCAATGATTCAGTTAAATGTTCCTTTTGGTAATTTGTAATGAATATTTTATATGTAAAACCCCTGTGCTCTGGAACATTGGGGCATCTGGGGTATTCATGTTTTTTTTAAAAAAATATTTCCCAGAACTATTGAATTTAGTCATGATTGTTAATAACCAGTTGCATGTTAATGCGTTTTACAGATGGGCTTTTGCCTAAATGAGTTTTGACACGGCAAAGGGGTGTATTATCTGAGCAAGGAGACGGGGGCGCTGAGTGTCTGGGGTATGGCAAACAAGGGGTTGTTTCTTTCTCGGATTCTTCTAAAGGTGGCGGGGATGTGGGGTATTTGTAAGCTTAGTCACCAGGGCCTATAATTCAGACCCCTATTTGTTTACACAATCTCAGAGATTGGCCGGGTTGTTCTGTTCGCTTAATCTCACCTGAAATATGGCAGCGGAGACGCCACAATAGCAAAGTTCGCCTCTGTAACGAGTGGCTTTTGTGTAATCATTACAGGCTGGCACAGGCTGGATTTATATTGTTTATTGACGATGGTTTGTCCAACAGGTTCCACAGCGGGATTCAGCGTCTCCCGTAAAGCAGAGATCGTTTCTGGCAGCAAGGGGTTTACACAAAATATGCCCAATTCTGGGTTTTCTTTATTTTCTTACTGGGTGATCACAAGGGAGTCATTTTTCATTTTTGTGTAGAATCCTCCATCACTGACCCTTACATTGTCCATCACATCGGACGCGACGGCTGTTGAGAAACAGTAGTTTTATCTGCCGATTGTTAGTCTTGTTTGGCCAGGCTGGTTCTGCCATGCGGATGGATACAGTAACCCGTGTGCAAGCCCAATAGAAGGTATCAATGTTGACTAAGAGTTCAAATATCAGGCTTAGCATCAATATTCTGCTATTTGCTGCTTGTCACAAATATCAGCTTTTAATTTTGGTGCTCAGAAGGATTTGCGATGACCCCAGAGCGGAATCGGCACCCAGTGGAGCGGACAATTTCCATGGTAATCATTGCACAGTCCCTTGTTGAGGAAATTAAAAGCTCTCTTTTAGTTGCTTTGCAGTCTTCTTCCTCACTGTCTCCACCATCCCCTAGGGTCCAACTATCGGCAGGACTCAAAAGTCCACTTGAAGTAGTAAAATAGGAACCAGATCTGATAACCTACTGTGACTGTCAACTGACAATTGGCCACAAAATATCAGGTTTTTAATTACAGGGCTGATACTATCCCCCCTTCTCCCGAAGCACTTCCCCGATGGGAAGAATTGTAAATCTATCGTGTGAAAAGCTGCGCGGCTCGGCAGTGGATTCCCAATTCAACCTCCTGCCCGCATATAACAGCAGCGATCCGGAATGGGCGCGACCAGCTCTTTCCATTGTCAGCAGGCGTTCACACCAAGTGCCCCCAAACAATGTATAAGGGGCGGCGATAGGGGCACATTTCTGGAATTAAAGTATATAGAGGCAGTGGAAGGGATGAAAGGAACAGCAGGTGTCAGAAGGCATTGTAAACCCTCCGGGGCCTCATTTCATAAGACGACGCAGAGGCAGGAGCGAGGGCCGAGCCGGATTGGGTTACACCAAAGTGCTTTTGAAATATAATATTAAAGTTTTCTCGTGCAGCACTCATCATTTTAAACAGATGGGCTACATTTTTCACGTCCCGGTCTGGTTCATTAAGCAATTTGTCGTATTAGATAGAATAGATTCTGTGCATCTCTTCTCCCACCTTTATCAGCTTATTTCAGCTTTGGGAAGTCGGCGGCGGCATCGCCTTTTACCACGGGCTGTTTATAGGACTTTTATAGGGGGTTCATAAAGTGACATGTGTTATATTTTAGTGTCATATTGTCTATCTTACAATTCAGGTGCCGGTTTATATCGGCTCTGGAAGGAATGCTTGTAATTATTGCTAAGCCAGCACGCCATAGCCCGTCGCTCTCTTTTGGGTGGTACATCCACCTATATCAGTCGTAAAAATCATGTGTTTGTTTCCACAATATCAGAACGTGGAATATTTTAAGAATATTCTAAACCTGTTGGTAATCTGTAGATTTAGCTATTATTTGGCTACACACAGAATGCGTATTTTATTGTTTCGCCATAAAGCGTGACCCCATATAGAATGCCCCGATCAAAGTGTCCCCACAGCAGGCACAATATAAGTCAGCTTTATCTAAACACTATCGTGCCGTTTCCCAAGGGAACACTTTCTTTGATAAATCTGGTGTTTTTTTACCCACTTTTTCCATCTGGATAGTATCCTATAATGTTTGCAATGAAAAAGTGAAGGTCATTTTAAAATAAATAACAATGAATGATTTTGACTTTTGTGCAGAGTTTCATAATACGATCGAATCCCTAGAGTATTTCTTCTTCGAATAGAAAGGGGAAAAAAAAAAACCGACCAAAAACATATTTTTTGTTAAATCACGAGATGTTGACATAGCTACAAGAGAATTGCACAATAACAGCCAATTATTAATACAGGAAAATGTTATGTGAGGTCACTTTCCCTGAAGTTGTACCCCAGACTCTCTGAAACGGTACGGGTTCTGTGAATCCTGTGCATTTTTTTTTCTCTCACGTTCCAGATCGGTCAGGAGGCTTTGATCTCGCCGACCGTGGTCATTGTCGGCTGCCGGCACAAGATGGTACCCTTTTACCATGCAGGGCGATCCCTGCCCCATATTTATCTGGGCTGCCTTATATTGCCTTCTCTGAATGGACCCCTAGGAAGATTCCTTCCTGGCCCAAGATGCCGACCGAGTTACCCAAGACCTCTAGGTGAACATCAAGGCTGGGTCACCTTGAAACGTTTAATGACAGGTTGCAGATTTGAAGACTAATAATGTTTGGAAATAATTCCTAATCTGCCCCTCTCCTCCCATACCAAGCCCATTTGGCACGAGCAGCTCTTTCACAACACAAGGGTTAACGACAAGATGCTGACACTGGCACTTATCTGTGTATAATTAAGATGCAATAACCTACCCAATATGATACTAGCAATCATACACCACTACAGACCAGGTGGGGGTGTTTGTAAAACACGAAGCCCCCCACATTTAGATCCTCAGCAGCTGATACATTTTAGGGTCTTGCAAGGCATTATCTGGAACATCCACTGGATAGAGCTGGTGCCCAAAAGAAAAGGAAAAAAAAAGGCATGCAACCCCAAAAGTGAAGATTGTTAAGCGTTGAATACAATCACGCGTATATTAGACCACAAATCTCATGTACCAGAAACCAACGTAGTCTTCAACTAGAAGATCCAGATACAATGTCTCTTTCCACACCTGCAAACCCAACACCTTTTGGGCTTGAAACTTATTTTTGATGACATAAAAGCCATAAATGCAGGAGGACCTGCCGGCATTGGCTGTGTTTTGCATGGCTGGGATATGCCCCGGCAAAAGAGAGAATGATGCAGTTCGGAAAAAGGGTACACTTTAAATGCGACCGCAACGCAAGGAACTCAGGCTTCTCACCCAATCTCTGCAAAAGGCCATGCAAGAAGGCATCCCGTTTAACAACTGGCATCAGTCCTAGCAGCCACAATGTAAGTACATCAATACGTTTGATTCATGCCAAGAAGCCGCTTGGGTTCTCATCTCATGGCTGCCAGGCTCTCTCCATACAGGGGGGTCCATCATTGGACTGATATTTCTTACAGCCCACCCAATAATAAAAGCAGGCATCCCAGTGGATGAGAGGAGCTCTAAAGTGATTTTTGGACAAACTACAATAACAGAGATAATATTCACTATGTGACAAGGTAAGCATGACTAAGCAGCCTGACAGGAGCCAGTAGGTAGAGCCAGGCAGCCTGTGCCAAGTGGTGTCGTGCTCAGGCTCGCTGGCATGCGCAGCTTCATTCTGACTTGCTTAGAGTAAGCAAAGAAAACTACGCGCAAGAAAATCTTGGCTTCTCTTAGATTAGGAATACTCTGTATTCTTAGAAACCGAACCGGGGCTGTTACATAACAATGTGTTTGCCGCCGTTTAATAATCGCTGCTGATGTAATGTATTCCTCACTCCCGCAGGCATTGAGACGGGGTGCCGTGTGCAGCGATCTGCGCATTGTGTGCGATGACCCGCATGCAGGGAGCTGCGCCCGGCCCGTCCCAGCCGAGTGCAGGGTGCTGCGTCAGTGCACGCGGGGGGTTGGACGCCTCATTAGATTTTGCAGGACTGAAGAATCACATGATGTGAGAGCTGGTGAGATGGAGATTTAGGGTCACAGGTTAACCCCATCAAAGCAAGGGAATTCATTTTTGGGCTGGGATCTGCAAACTCCCCCCAATTACATGACCTAAAAGCTCTATGGTTTATAATAATAAAAAAAAATCTAAATAATGGCCTGTGATGTCGCGCCGGCACCAGAGAGAGAGAGAGAGAGAGAGAGAGAGAGAGAGAGAGAGGAGAGAGAGAGAGAGAGAGAGAGAGAGAGAGAGAGACCCGCGCCGGCACCCGAGACACACATTTCTTCAATTTGTCACATAAAAGCAGTCATTTTTCTTTAATGCCTGAAACATGCATTCCTCAATCTATATGAGATATAAGTCAGGTGCCGGATTGTCCATGACCAATCTCTTCAGCTAAACGTGCCCATGTAATATGTAATATGAACCCTTCACGTCACACAGACCTTCGTCTGTATTTGGGCTGAGAGGTACAGGTCTGATAACAGCCTGGCATGGAAGTAGCTGCACCGTGTAACATAATACAGACAGAGCAGAACATTCCGGAACAGCGCGGCACACAATCCAGTTACTCTTGGAAACAAGACACAGAAGATGAGTATTATGGGGCCGACAGCTCTGTCAGGTTAGGACTTGCTATAGGGCTGCACCAAAACCCACCTAAAAACCGTTACGACAGGACCACATAATGTGTGACGTGTCTGTCATTAACGGAGAAAAATACAACAGATCCTGAACAACTACAGCGAAACACATATCTGTACGCAGTGGGCTACCGTGGCACATACAGCGGAAGAGCGCGGCCCCTGCATAACGACGTGATGGGTACAGCCATACGGCTTTAAAATTCAGATGCAATAACGTTTAACACGGCCGCATGGATCTGCTAATTGCGTGGAAGAGCCCATGGTTAATCCCACCAGCTGCCGGCTTTTGCATCAAGTAGTAGCACACAAGATGGGTCATACACAAGGCAAAAGACAGCGCTACAATGTTACAGGGGACACATCAGCCGGGATTAACACAACATTAACACAACATGAAGCTGTAATCGTTTGTCAGCTCCGGTGAACCCAGGCCAAATACCGCGCAGATTCTTACTCTAACCCCGCGTGCTTCACAGAAACGGACGAACCAACGTGGACGGTGAGCGCTACACAGACGAGGCGCTGCGATCACGAGGCTTCCGTTCTCATTAATTAAACAGCTCACACAGACTCACTTTTCACCTTTCCTGCTTCTGATACATTGTGTCTCGCAGTCATAAAATGAGATGTTTAATTTATTTTCTGTCCTTTCGGTTTCCGAGTGATTAATTTTTATCAGGCGCGGTAGATTACACAGACATTTTCATAAATTTGGATTAGGAGGAAATAACAAACAAAGAATAATGCACAAGGAATGCTTCTGAAAATTGAAAAGCGCACATGTCCCGCGATGCCCGAGAGCACCTGCATCGGGAACGGCGCACGTTAAAGGTCCTGAAAATTCAGAAGCCCATCTGTAACAGCAGGGCAGGAGGAAACAACCCCAATTTTATGCGGTTTTTGATGGGCTGTTAAGTGGGAAAAACAAGTCGTAGGTCAGGGAAGGTAGCATAAAATCAGCATCATATTAATAAATGAATACAGTTGGTGCCGTAACAAGTCAGAGGTCAGGGGAGGTATCGCAGTACTAGGTGAAGATGGCACTATCACAGCCTATTCTGCTGCCCGGAGACCCCCTGAACCTTGCGGAATCTCCGGAGAGGGGTCTATCTGGTTTTTTAGTGGGGTGGATGTACGTTAGGGCCTATGACACTATTCACTCTCGAACCCTATGCTCTTTTTCCTGAAACGCACACGCTGAACAAAGGTCCACTTTACCAGCTTCCAAACAAGTTAAATTCAAGGAGGAGAAGACAAATAACACCGTGAATTACCAAATCTATCGCTATAGTCATCAAACCGGAAAGAACCAGGAAATAATATTTACCAGCAATTCTTACTTCTAACCATGAGATCAGAGTGCAGTTTATAAAAATATAATCCCAACTATCCCAAAATCATGAGAACATTCTCTTTACTGAACAGAATTTAAAATAAATAAGCCATACAGTTTTCTTAGCTTTTGTAACAGCGCGTCCCTTATGGCCTTTTCTGCACATACGAGGAACGCACCGCCAGAACTTCACCCCACAATCGGCCACACATAAACCTCTCAAGTCAGACTGCAAAAAGACTTGGAATTACAATGCGGTGTAATAATATGAAACCTTGTTATTATACCATTAGGACAATGCTCTCAGACTCCCTCTACAAAACTATTCTGCTCCAAAATAAACAGAGCAAAAATTACTAAACAGCTATAAAAAGCAAGAGCAAACTTCCAAAAACGGTGCTCCACGTGACGATCACAACACTACGCCTACAGGCTTGCGCTGGGATGAAAGGGTCATCTCCGGGCCATGCGCTGGTCTGCAACAAGCGAAGAAGGCAGCCGGCAGCACCCAGGGGTCCCGCATTTATTACGAGCCCCCTCATCTGGAGGTACTGAGCCTGCGTACGCATCCGAAAAGAAAGAAAACTCACAAGATTAGGCGGATTCACAGATTGACGTATTTATTTTATGTCTGTGGGATCATTGCCAATAGTACATATGAAGAGAAACACCAGTTGGAGCCGGGACCAAGGAGAAGTGATAGGGCAAGCTGTGGAGTAACCCTTTCACCTCCCTACGTGTAAGCAGAGGGGTGCTGCGTAGCCTCCGTACACAAGGTGCAACTTACAATGTTGTAGAGTCTTACAACCAGATGACAAACACCCCTAGATGGCCTGTACCCCTACCACGCCAGAAGAATGGCGAGTGCCGCATGCCAATTGTATAATAATCTATGCTTCAAAACCCACTAATAGTTTAGGAAATTTCCACACAATCAAAGCTTTGACCTCGAGAACCTTATGGTTTCGGGCAGAGAATTCTGCTTAGGTTCACTTTATATAGCAGCCTCCAGTATAGCGAAACGAACAAAGATATCATTATCACCCAATTACAAGATGGTCACCGGGGGACAAGAAGGAGAACGGATTTGTCTAAGATCACACAGCGCGATAGTGAAAGCCACAACATTTACCCCGGCAGATCTACTCTCGGTAACCCACCTCCTGCAATACCTCTCTTTACTAATAACATTTTTCTGCCCTTTTAACCGCAGGCTGAGTTTAGTCTTTTTATAACCTAGTCTTAAGGAGGCTGCCAAGGATCGTGTTTGAGAACAAAAACAGACGTCCGTGCATCCCAGGCAAAAAAGCGAAGTTAAAAGGCAGAACATCTGCCGCACTAAATCTTTCAGGATGTGGATCTGGCCAAAAAAAAATTATTCATTTATTCAAAATTTGAGGAGGGGGAGGATTTAGTACCCGTGAAAAGAGAGAGGTGAGGAGCTGTGGGAGTTTCACATGTCATCCTCCCCACACAGGACAGGTGTAGGCAGGAAACACGCAATGAGTAACATACGCTTACACAATTACACTGCAGCCGTACACACAGTGACACACACTAACACCATTACACGGTAGTGAGTTCAGGCACATCTGCTTCACTAACAGAATCTTCTATGACAAACCTCGTAACCTGCACTCATTCCCCATATAAACAGCAGATACTCCATGGAAGATACGTGCAGGAGGCAGCGATGCCGGGGCAAGAAGGGCATTTCTCAGTTGTGGCCTAGGAGCGTGGCGGTGTGCGTGGCTGGAGAGGGCAGTGGTCTGCTTACATCCAGAGCTGTATTACCCAGCCATGTAATAAAGTGAAGCGGTTTTCTGGCACTTTTTGCTCTTAAGAGATATTGTCAAGATGTCTAGTAAATGGAATGAGTTCGCAGCAGAGGTGGTTCAAGAGAGTATTTAAAAACATTGTCGGCCCGGTTTCCTTAAAAGTCATGACTGGCTAAAGGTGTTCTGCGGATACACCATGGATACAGCGCTGGGCGTCCACTCGGGGGATAGTCTAATGTGAGAGAAGCCTCCACAACAGGATCACTCAATTAACGGTGGCCAAAAGGACAAAATGCTCGCCGGGAAGAGCGCAACCTCTTCCACCTGAGAAAAGGGTCCATAGATAAGAAAAAGATTTCTTGCCTTCGCGCATCTAGGATTTTATTCTGTATCTTGTGTAGATTTGTCTTTGTCACAGTATCCATCACAATGAAATTTGATGCAACAAAATAAATACATCTGACCCAAGATAAGCTTTAAAATGTCAATTTAATGCGAATGTAAGTTCCTACCAACTACAACGAGCTTTTTGTGTCACACACGGTCAGATTCAATGGGCGCAAAGTGCAAAATAAGCGTCTCCAATGTAACAACATCCGGCCACCGACGAAGGTCCCGTGCTCTCTGTGTACATTTACCAACTCGGTCGGTGCCAGGATAGTTTTAACCCTTTGTGTTGCCGAGATCTGATCAATGGTGTGGGAATGATTTGCACAATCTATTCACGGGATAAAGTTTTATGTACAGGGTAAAGTCTGGTTTCGCTGGCAATGTGCAAAGGGACTCATTATAAAGGGCTGGTATATATACAATAAGGACCTGTATAAAACAATACTGTGCCACACCTTATGCTGAAAGCATTGTAAGACATGGGAACGCAGAGCATGCGCCCCAGAAGACTTCCGAGGGGAAAATATTGCACCTGTTTGGCTGTGAAGGCAGCCGAGTACATCATGTGCAGTGATGTCACATTGTAACAAACTCTACTAAAGCCCGTTCTCCCAGGGAGACGAGGAGGGCTGGTTCTGTGTTAGGGGTACTGGAAGTGAATGTTCACACTAGGTCCTGCTCTCCTGCAAGAGCTCCGGCTTCCCCGTCCCATCAGGTGAAGTTTGCCAGCTGCCTGAGAGTTGTGAGAGGCTGGGAGATGCATAAAGGGAGGGAGGGGCTGCTGTTTTATATTCTCCTTTAATAACAAAGTCCCGCCTTGCAAGTTTTTGAGCGGTTCCTTTCCCTATTCAGAGCATCCCCAGCCAAAGTAATGCCCTCTCCTGCCCTGACGTCAAACAGATCACAAGCAAGATTAGGGTTTTTCATTTCTCTTATTGCTGCAATTAGCCTGGGACTGTATAAAAGGGCTACAGAAAGGGAGGGAGGCAGCGGGAAAATCTGGGGACAAAAAGAGATAGCTCCGAAACACAGAGAGGCATAGTGAGGGAGGCTAAGGGAGACAGAGGTGGGGAGAGGGGAACAAGCAATTCACTTCCCCCTGAGCAAAAGACATTCCACCTGGTATCGGAGGCTCCACAAGAACTTTTCCGAACTTACAAGGAGCGGTGGAATGAGCTGCAGGCAGTGAGCGCGGCCAGGGTGCAGGCACCTGTTGTGTTTTCCTTTTTTTGCTGACTTTTTAGTATTTTGCATGTTCCCTATTTAACTATTTTTTTTTGGTGCCAAAAAGTAACTAACCCTCAAGTTTTGTATTTTAACTTGTAGCTTTGTGTATTAGGCGCGGGTTAATGAGGGGACAGGGGGCAGGTAGTGCCAAGATCTGAGAGCCACACGCAGTCGCTATGGGTCTGCTGAGCGTGGACCTGCTGATCACCCTGCAGATACTGCCAGGCTTCTTCTCCAACTGCCTCTTCCTGGCTCTCTATGACTCTGTTGTGTTGGTGAAACACGTGTTGCTTCAGCTAAACCGTTCCAAATCCAGCCAGAGTCAATGGCGGAGGATGCTCACCCCAGAAGGGCTGCGCTGCGTCTGGAACAGCTTCCTATTGGACGCCTACAAACAGGTACGCGCTCTTCCCAAAAACACTGCTCTTAAAGGCATGCTTTCTTCTGTTATACCTCGTGTTGAGCTGTATATGGGGCAATGTCGTAGAATGCTAAATGCCAACCTTTACAAACTACTATGCTGCGAAAAATGTGCGTTTTGTTATATTAATATCAAGAAAGGAATCATATCAACTGTTAGAGGACTGTTCAGGGTGCAGTAAACAGAACTTTGATCTGCCACTGTTACAGTATCCAGTCATGTGCTTTCCGAAACAGCTTCAAGATGCTACACAATGCCTGCGTCGGAACGATTAATTCTAACATTACGTGGGGCGGTCGTACAAAGAAATAACCATTCTTTACAGTTCCATACTTACTAAAAGTGAAAGAACGTAAACTATTTGAGGAGCTTTCAGCAGGTTGAAGGACAAAAACTTCCCAGGTAGTTTGTTCAGCGAGATCGGAAAATAAAGAGAGATCACTCCCCCTTCTAGTAACCACTAGAAGGATTTCTGGGATTGATCACGCATTCCTCAGGCTTTTTAGGGAAAATCATGCATGTTTTATTTATGCCAGAAGAGTCACTTATTTATTTTTCAAAGAAGAAATACAAGCTGCGCGGAAGCTCTGCACATCTGGCTGTTTGTACGGAGTCCGCAGAGGTTTCAGATCCACTCACTGGTCATCGAGACCTCAGTTGCACGGTGTGCCGATCTGCGTGTTCCTGCACAGCCCGATCCGGGCAGCGGCTCCGGGGGTAAAACGGCTGGAAAGTATTTTCAGCTCCTTGCTTGTAAAACATAGCAGAGAGCACACAGCTGCCACCACGCTTCGCAGAGAGTCTGGGGCGGAGATACAAACTCTGCAGCCCAACGAGAGCCAGAGAAATGTGTGCTGTGTTTTGGTTTTTTATTGTTGGGCAATTCCTGACAACCGCTTGGCTCGCACACTCTGTTATGTATCCCTAACCGGGACACAGTCCTGTGAAATGCACAGGGGCCGGGCACCAGCCTCGCTAGCGCTACCCAGGCAGGGGCAGATGACACCACAGGGTTATCTGGATACCGTAGTCTTATTGAGTGGCTGCGGGTGAAGAAGGCAGTTAGTTATTAACCCCCCCTCCCAGTAGCTGAGTAACGTGTAATATAACCGTGAGTTGTTGGTAAGCTGAGGTAGAGTGAATAATTTAACCCCTGAAGGACAATGGGCGGTCCCTAAACCCATTGAAAACAATGCATTTTGAGGAAAACTTTTGCAAGTTTCTATCACAACAAGGGCAACATTATCTTCCATAACTGCCTCCTTTCCCTGGTATCATAGGATCATGCCGCTCACACTGGGTCCCACTGCCAAACCACATGTTATCACTGCCCGCCCCTGAGGGTCTCACTGCCCGCCCCTGAGGGTCTCACTGCATTTAGCATTTGTACTTCCTCTTGCAGACGCTGCTGATATAACCAATCGAATGCTAGAAAAGGAATTTACCTTCAGGGTATAAACAGACAACATCTGAGAGGCCAGGTGCATGAAAGACTAGTCATCACACAAAAGACTGCACTGGGGACAGATGCCATACATTGAAAACACATAAATACACACACACACACACACAACGTAATGTCAAACCTCAGTCTGTGTACGCCGAGAGTGTGTATGTATGTATCATATGGAATAATGTGTGTTATGGGTTGAAAAGCCTCATAGACATTGTTGAGAAGTTTGAACCGTTTAATTAAAAACATAGCTACGAATTATTAACTCTAAGAGTCTTGGGAATTTGTCATGCATCTAAAATTTAACCAAGAAGCAGGGACCACTGATGAGGACTGTGCTGTACTTTACCGTGCCGTGTCCCGCACACAGCGCGCCGTGTCCCGCAGTACTCAGGAATAGGTCATTTTAAGTATTATTTTGAACGGTGACCCCAATGCGACCTTAGCAGTATTATTATACTGCAGAGTATATTATATATATGTATACTCTCCAATATCAGCAGAGATTACACAAAATGTAGACTTGCAATGTTTTCAACCTAAACGCGTCTTCCGCCAGTCCTCTTGATTTTTGTATGCATGCAATTACAAAATCGCAGAGGCTGGGGAAGTGCTGCAGGCTTCAGTTTCCTCTCAGGCAAAATCTTACGTTCATTAGTGGGTGAGATGTAGAGTTTCTCCAGGGAATCAAATTAACCATCGTCAACCTGCCAACAGCACGAGTTCCCTTTAGGTATATCCATCTGTTTCATATTAGTGTTTCACTGTGCTCCAAAACGACCCTGATCCCTATTTACAGACGGGTCACGATCATGGCCTGGAGAGCTCGTTCTCTCCCAGGTAGGATGCAGAAAGTCGCATTGCCAGAACCTTGCTGGACATATACTGTTTGCATCCGTGTATGAACACGCCGAGATTAACGTTTCACTGTATAACACTGGTCGTGTTTTTTTACCTCTCTATGTACTTGTTAATGAACTGGTCATTGGAACTACTTGGCATATTCTATTTCTCGAGCACGAGGCAGAACCTGCATCCAAGGTGTACATATTGCCTGCATGAACACAGCGTATTGCCCCACCAGTGTAAGGCAAAAGCAGGAAGAGTGGCCTTGACTGGTTTGGTAACTGATAAAGTGCCACGGCGGCTGGGATACTATACCGTGTAGCCATAGAGGGCACCACCTCATAAGCCACTACTGCTGCTTAGTGTCTTGGTTACAAAGCTTCTAAATTCTCAAAAGTTCCCAACACAACAGCAGTTTGCCATTTAGTGCTTAACATTAGAAATAAATTAAAATCACGGCCTCACGTTTCTTTATGTCCCCGCAGGTAGGAGTTCAGATCCACCTGTAGGGGGAAGTGAATCAGGGTTCAAAAAACCAATGGTGGGTCTCAAATCATATAATAAGGGATTTGCATGAACATTCTGAAACCTCATACAGCTGGCCGGGCCCAACGTGGTTACGATACAAAGCAGCAAACGCAGAGTACTTGGAGAGAAAGCTTGGCTTCTTCATCCACTTCTCTTGGACGTATGACGTTCAATTGTTTTTAAGTGAAAAGACAGCCGTTTTGGCTCGGACCCGGGCTGGCCCCCGTGTCCAAGCTCATGTGGAAAAACAGAGTCAAACAAATTACTCTTAACCCTTTATTTCACAGAGAGTCTGCACTGCTTAACTAAGCTGGTGCCATGTGCGTTTAAGCAATGGCAATCTAGGTGCAGGAAGCACTACATATGCAGGAAAATATGAGCCCGATATGAAGGGTGCCAAGAGTTTTGGTGTTTATGATGCCGTAAAGTTTTAAGTGATTTTCTCACAAAACTTTTCCAAACCCTGTGTGGAGCGTGAGAACAGAGCGGCTCTGCGGAGCCAAGAAGAGAGAGTCAGATGGAAAGGGTTTGGCCGGGCTCTGGGGTCAGGAACCGAGCAGCTGATAATTGAGTCATGTTGGATAGAGATTGGATCTCATTCACTTACCTAGACCCTGGCGTCAGGGAAGCCATTACAAGCTTGTCAAATCAGCAGAAAAAAAAGGGGGAGGGGGGCCACAAACACAAAGTTAATCTGAAAAAAGAATTAATGAGGTTTTGCACCTTGGTGTTCTTAGTATGCAATTAAACTAACCTACACTTTTTTACCATTACCTCCAATATTATTTGTGAAAGAAACCAAGCTGGAATAGAACCTTAGAACGATACACGGTACATTTAGTTCTAAGCAGCCACATCCTCTCATATGCATTTTTGGGTCAGATAACTGGAATCATGGCTTTAGCACCCTATGCACAGGGGAAAAGCATGTGCAAGAACCCCATACCTGGGCTACAATCTAGAGAAGACACGCAGGTCTAGATTGAGACAAAACTGGTTAATTCTCTAAAGCAGGGATCTCCAAACTCGGCCCTCCAGCTGCTGCAGGACTACATCTCCCATAATGCTCCTCAGCTAAGGGGCTGGCTGAGGAGTATGGGAGATGTAGTCCTGCAGCAGCTGGAGGGCCGAGTTTGGAGATCCCTACTCTAAAGAGACAGCTCTGGTGTCAACTCACTGAGTTTACTCTGTGTTACGAAGGGCCAATCTTGGAGAGCTTCCCAGGCAGGAAGGGCTGAGCCGACCCTGTATAATGTATAGTTAAATCAGAGAGCCGGCCCCTGTATAATGTATAGTTATGTGAAATATGGATTTTTGTGTAAACACAAAAATTGTCACATAGGCCCCAGAAACAGTCCAAAGAAGTTTGGGACACCTTTCCAAGGGCCGACATTCAGAGTAAGATGCGTCACAAGCTTTCCCGAGACCCCCGTGAAACTACAGAAACTAAACGCAAAGCCCTGAGCCGCTGTAAGAACCTGCCGGGGAGCAGCCAGGAGCAGAGGCAGATTTAAGGGGCCTGTCGCACTCACTAATGATGTGAATTTACTAGCTGATATTTTTTGGATAACTTTCAGTAATAAATATTAACCTATTGTGTGACAGAACGCCTGGAAACGCCTCTCCTTCCTGTCCCACTAAGCCTTTCTACTCCAGCTCATAGCACTGGAACACGATAAATGCTCCCCCGCTTGGCCAACGCTTCAATCCTGGGAGGTTCACGCAGCTCTAGGTACATTTTATTTTCTTTAGCATAAAACATACTAGGGGGAAAAAAATATTAAATAACTAGAAACAGCTCAGAATAAATTGAACCTGCCTCAGCTGGCAGAGCGAAGTGAACATAGCGATTTCACTACAAATAACATTAATAAAGAGCTTCCCAGAAAATACCTTTTACATATTTACTATGATGCGCCATTAAAATCTCTCTAGAACTTACATTTTGTTAGGCGGTGGCTGTGAAGCTCACTGATCAGTTAAAAAAACCTTTTTCATGCGCTATTATATAGATTTAATTACTAATACCGGACAAGCTAGATGTTAGTTATCCACTTCTTAAAATACGGGCTGAACATTTGTGTATCAGGAGCGATGCCCAGGCCACATAAAATCATTAATAAGCTAGAAAAACAAATTACCAAGAGCCACAAATCTGGCCACTCCTGAAAGAGCGCTCGGAAGAGCTGAGGCTGCACTCCAATGCCATGCTGTTCTTGGAGATCTCATTACGTGTCGGGACGCTTGGTGGATTACTAGATTCTTTGTGGATATGCTCTAGAACATCCATATCCACCCCCCCCCCATTATCGCTAGTAAAGCAGGGCAACTGACAGAACCCAAGGAGAAGCAGGTTTCATAAAATGCCAGAAATGTTGAAATTGTAGTTGACAGTATGTTTAAATGGGCTGCACAGGTGCGCCGATGTGGAATAATTGGCGGTAAGCTCCTTGCGTCTGTATCGCCAATAACTAGAATCCATACTCGATTGTGTGGAAAGTAAAATATGTCTATTTGTTCCGATTGGAGGTTTATAAGACGCTCAGAAATGAATTAATTCCTCCACCTCTTCTCTGGTTTTTGGCAGGTGAAGTTGGGAGGAGATGCACCAAATTCTAACGTGGTCCACGTCTCCAGCAGCAGGAAGGGTAGAAGCGCATCAGGAACGTCTGGGACGCAGTGCCACCTTCTGGACTTTGCCGCTCAGGA
Organism: Spea multiplicata; assembly: GCA_009364415.1. NCBI lineage: Eukaryota > Metazoa > Chordata > Amphibia > Anura > Pelobatidae > Spea > Spea multiplicata. The sequence goes on from VKOC01020747.1 coordinate 28,697, forward strand.
GCGCCCTCTAGTCATCAACTTTGGATCAGCTACCTGACCCCCGTTTATAAGCCAGCTGCCAGCCTTCAGCAAACTGGTGGAGGAGTTCTCAGAGGTGGCCGACTTCTTGTTGGTGTACATCGATGAGGCACATCCCTCAGATGGCTGGGCTGCGCCTGGCATTCCTTCTTATGACGTGAAAAAGCACAGGAACCAGGAAGAAAGATGTGCAGCTGCTAACAAGCTCCTCGAACATTTCTCCCTCCCCTCACAGTGTCAGGTTGTCGCCGACTGTATGGACAATAATGCCAACGTTGCCTACGGTGTATCCTTTGAGAGAGTGTGTATTGTACAGAAGCAAAAGATTGTGTACCTTGGAGGCAAAGGGCCATTCTTCTATAATCTCCAGGAAGTCCGACGATGGCTGGAACTCACTTTTGGGAAGAGATGAAAGGCAGGTGGCCAAGTCATCTCATCTCGAGCCAGTATATAAAAATGTATGTGAACATATATTTGTCTTTATGGACTCCTTTACAAAGCCAGTTTTGGATATAAAGACATTAAGATGACCCCCCTGCAGGAATCCACAACCCCCAACGTGTGAAAAGAATCCTACTGTGAACTTCAGTCTCTGGCTGAACCCCAACAGTTCTCCCAGAACTTTAACGCATAACAAGCATATAGAGCAATAAGCAAAGAAAGGCAGGCTCCATCTCAAGCTGGAACTAGAAAAACTTTACAAGAAGGGAAAAGCTTAGGATAAAACAGTAAAAATCAGCTAGTATAGGTACGTCGCGCCAGCTGTTCTTGTGGGTACTCAGGTTCCTAATCCCAGGACAAACTTTGTGAAGAGGTAATACTACGGAAGATGCGGAACGAGGAAGTTGGGGGAAAATCACTCTCTCTGTATACTAACGCTGAACTCTCCTCGCTTATCAGGTGTAGCTGATTTTACAGTTTAACATAATTTATTGTTACAAATGATTCTAAAGTACGCTTAGTGATGAAAACCTAAAAAACTACATCATTACCTCAAAAAGGGGCATCAAACCACAAATGCTCTTTCAGGAGAAATGCTCTGCGGGTTTCTCCAGGGTTTAGGTGCCAGGTACTGGTGTTTGATGAGGTGTTGCGTATTTTTGCAGCTTTTATATAATGACATATTTCAGCCATAAATAGCCCTCCAAACATTTCTTATTCCCACTGTGACAGCTTTACCATCAATTAGGAACAGGCTTCAGGCATAAACATGACGGGGAACTCTGAGATTATGAAAATTCCATTCTCAGAATGTAAAAATATACATTAATAATGGTCTGAGGCTTGGCCCCAGGACACCCAAAAAGAGAAAAAGGCCCCAGGGATCCTAAGTTTCAAAACTCTGGTGTCCGCTTACATCTTGTAACATACATAATATCGGCTGACACCAGACCGATTCGCAATGACTGAAACCGTACCTGGTTATGTGGCAATGGCCAGTCTAGAATGATGGCTCAATGGCGCAATAGCTATACAGAGAGTCAAACCATCGCCGCAAACCTTTAGTGACTGGGTCCTGTGTATTCTGCAGAGCTCCTCGAAATCGTAACCCTAGCCAGAAGTATTAAGAAGCCAGTATGAATTTCTCACATCCGCAATCATTATGTATTTATACTTTTTTTTCAAGTTTTTAGGACATTTGTGATATCTTTTAGTGGAACGATGTTCATCGAACGCGATGCACAGTGACCTTAAATCTGAAGAAGGATCTTCTGAGGTTGGTAAACCTTTTGCGTCTCTTCGCCGGACAGACATCGGTCCACTAAAAGGAATCTCAGACGTCTTTGGACATTTTTCGCCAGGACTAATACAGCATCTATTTGTGCAAATAATTCAAAAAGGACATTGTGTATCTGCCAAGCCTGAACGCAGTCGTACTTTTACCCATCCAAAGGACAAAGGTATCGGATGATTCACACGAGTGGATTTCTCGCTCTGAAACAGACAAATCACTTCCTCCATGTTTAACTGCGTGTTATTGACAAACTGTAAACATTTATTATGTACTGTATCGATGACCTGCCATAATGTACCCAGGAAAACGCCAGGTTTTTATTGCTATAGCTGATATTTCCCACCACACCTTGACGCGCTAAAGTAAATCAAAGTCGCTGTCGCAAACACCTCTGCTCTGGGGCCCGCTGACCTCCTTCCATAATCTGTGATTCAGGCAGCTGTGAAGGGGTGGACATTTTCTGTCCATAAGCATTCGGGGGGAGCTACAGACCCCTAACGTTTACCAATGGCACTGAAGGGCTTTCTGTACACTTCCGGGACCAATATCTCTGACTGTACATATATATAACTTTCTGAAGAATAAGACTAATAATATGCGATTATTTTAGATACGCGTTTTGTAACTGTGCGGATTTGACTTAGAAGGAAGGACGTGGCGCCCAAGCGTGCCTGGCAAGGGCAGTCATTTTACCATCAGGGGGTGCTATTCTTTTTTGCTTCGGTCAAACCCAAAGCTCATCTAGTTAACCAGCGCTTTATTTTATATTCTTTTTTTTTTTTTTTACATTTTGATAAGTAGATAAATGCCCCATTATATAATCCAATTTTTATATTTATTAAGTACCAATACTTTTAATGCACCAATTTGCCACAGGCAAGCAGGTCATTCAATATGGTTTTTACACTCTGCTAGTCACAGCTTTACATTTATTGTTATAGGCAAAGGGAAAGAGGATGTGAAGTTATAGTTTGTAACAAAGTCAAGGAGAGACGACTGCCAAATACATAGCCATTACAGATAAGGTGGGCAACACACGGCTCTTACAGGGTTAAATCTTACTAAATGACAGCAGCCGACGCGTCGCATGTGGGTAGCTGCACGGGTGCTTTGCTAGGAAGAGAGGTTTTGCGTAGTAATGAAGGGCACCATTGAAAGAGCGCCGTTCTCTGTTGGTACCTGGATAACCTTACGTTAACACCAAGCTCTGCCTATCACCGCGCGCGTGCCGACGTCCACCAAGCGGGCTCTCCTTCTTATATTCAGACTTCCCACAACTCATCAAAAAGCAAAAACATCCAAACTGTTCATTATTTGGTGCTGTAATGTGTATCGTAAATAGCCAATATTTCATCTTGCATTTTAATAAAAAAACATAAAATGATCATTATTACCTTTGTAGAGTTTCTATTGCTTTGTGAAGTTTCATGACATAGAACACAGGAATGCACTCGTCACGAAGGACACGGCCCAGGTTTTCATATAAATCACGCAGGTGTCAGGAAAAAAGTGAATGAGAAAATCACATAACCCTCAGACTTTTTGCGGGTCTCACCTGAAGCTGCCAATTAATGCATCATTGAATAACTTTTCATTAGGGAACTCAGCGGCTCCTGGAAACATCTGGATAGAAATCTCAGATGTTCCCATCCCGGGGCCCGGACACACACCTGCATCGCGCCCCTCACATGTCTTAACTATTCGCATTTCGCCAGAAGCGCCGCTGTGAAGCGCCGACTTAGATCTCTGACAAGGGAATGTTTTGTCTTTTGTGCTAAAGATCTTATCAAGTACAGCTGACTTTTTCTCCCCCAAATCCTGTATGCTGTTAATTTCTGATCATCACGCTGGGAAATCCCCGCAGGAGGACACGGCACGCAGCAGACGCATTGATGCTCCTCTTCTTCATGAAGAGACGCGGCTCTTATTCCCTCAGAATAATAAGAGGTCACAGCATTCCCTTCGCTGACGGGCAAATAAGAATAAGGTAGAGCCAGGAAAGTAGCCAAGTCTAATCCACGCAACTCTCCTCTCTCCATTGGACCTGGTTT
>VKOC01020747.1:37500-49429 GCA_009364415.1 Spea multiplicata
ATTACCAGCCTCCCATCCCTTAACTGCAGTGGGGGGCATACCTTTTTAACCACACAGCGAAGGAGCGGCGACATCTTCCTCTTCTGGAGCAGATCTCGCCACCCGGCAACACCTGCTCTCAGCTTTAATATTGTTTATAGACGCGATCTTCTAACACCAGTCCCTGGTGGGAGAAACAGAAAAAATTGATGTAAATAGCAGTGAAACCAGTCCCTGAAATGGGCAGCCTATGGGGAGAATACACCCGGCCCTGAGCGGCCCGGTCTGTCATCTGAGCTACCACTGGGGAGAGACTGACAGAGTCAGAAAGAGAGACTGACAGAGACAGAAAGAGACTGACTGACAGACAGAGTCAGAAAGAGAGACTGACTGACAGAGTCAGAAAGAGAGACTGACTGACAGAGTCAGAAAGAGAGACTGACTGACAGAGTCAAGAAAGAGGCGACTTGACAGACAGAGTCAGAAAGAGAGACTGACAACAGAGTCTGAAAGAGAGACTGACAGACAGAGTCTGAAAGAGAGACTGACAGACAGAGTCTGAAAGAGAGACTGACAGAGTCAGAAAGAGAGAGACTGACAGAGTCAGAAAGAGAGAGAGAGAGAGAGACTGACAGAAAGAGAGACAGACACAGAGAGAGACTGACAGAAAGATTGACAGACACAGAGACAGGGCTGGGTAATGTGTACAGAACATATACCCTATAATACAGCAGCATTATACAGGGTTACCCCCTCAGCCTGGTGTAGTATTAGTTACCCCAGTATACATACTGTTACCCCAACACATGTAGCATCACACACCAATATACATGATGTTACACAGTTCCCTCTCCATACATACATACATACATACATACATACCTTTACCCCAGGTAATACAGCCTCCCCGATAAATAAGGATCACCCCGTATATAAGCATTACTAGAATTACCTCAAATATGGATATTTGCCACATATTTACCCCAGTAAAGGCCTGTTTCAGTTACTACCCCTTCCCCGTGTACATCATTACAGCTACCCCTAATACATAAAGACTGCTTCTCACTTCCCCTCCCCATGTAGCTGTTTTCTTACCCCCGATACCCTCACACACCGATGCACGGCCATTTTCTAGTTACCCCAATATGCTGCTCCACAGCCGCGCCCTCTACAGCGCGAGGGCCGATTTTCCCGCCACACGCTGCGCATGACGTCATCAGAATGCGCCGGGGAGCCGTGAGGAGAAGCCGTCAGAAGGACGGGTAAGTGGCGTCTTGATATCTCGGATTAACGGGGCTGAATCTGGGCATATGTATGAATAGTTACCCTGGGGTAGTTGTTAAGTGGTTTTGTTACCACAGAATCCAGTTTAATGTTTTTGCTGATTGGTTGCTAGGGTGAAAAGTGCACTCCCCATCAGTACACCAGAGTCTCCTTTTAACCAATAGCCCCTATGTGGTTACTGCCCTGCCTCTTGTCACCACCCTGTATTTAGTGTTCTGGGAATGGGGCGTCTAGGTTGCAGTGACTGTGTCTCAGGTCAGGAGGCAGCCGCCGGGCACTAACCAAACCGGGGCTTTTCTGCAAAATGTGGCTCCATCTGCACCGAGACGGCATGTAATTTGTCCTCACAACATGTTTTACAAGACAGATCCCATGTTCACATATTGCATCACACGCTGAATGGGGCAGCGCTGCGCCAGAATGTGAAACTGACACGTGTTATGACACGCGTGGTCATAGTATGCGATGGGGGTCACCATGTCCGCCCACTGAATGTCTCGTCTCCTGCTCTCTTTTACAGCGCCAGGCTACCCGCAGTCCCAATAATAATGGTTGTCAAGGCTGTTGAAGCTAATCCAGGGTCGTTGGCAGCTACAGCTTGTTTACCCACGGTAATGGGTCTGTGTAACTGCTGAATATAAGTCCACGGTGCCTTAGCCTGCCAACCATACATGTTCAGGACACGGCGCCTTAACCTGCCAACCATACGTGATCAGGTCACGGCGCCTTAACCTGCCAACCATACATGATCAGGACACGGTGCCTTAACCTGCCAACCATACATGATCAGGACACGGCGCCTTAACGCTAGCCAACCAGACATGATGCAGCACACGGTGCCTTTACCTGCCAACCATACTTGTCAGTACACCTTTTACCAGGACCATAACGTGATCGACGGACCTTAACCTGCCAACCATACGTGATCAGGACACGGCGCCTTAGCCTGCCAACCATACGTGTTCAGGACACGGCGCCTTAACCTGCAACCATACGTGATCAGGTCACGGCGCCTTAACCTGCCAACCATACATGATCAGGACACGGTGCCTTAACCTGCCACCATACGTTTTTAGACACGTGCTTTACTCCAACCATACTGATCAGACCACGCGATCTGTAACCTGCCAACACATACTTGATCAGACACGGCGCCTTACCTGCCAACCATACTATCAGGACACCGTCGCCTTTACCTGCCAAACCAACGTGATCAGGAACCCACGGCGCCTTTACCTGCCAACCATACGTGGTTATAGGACACGGCGACCTTAACCTGCCACACCATACTGATTCAGGACACGGCCCTTAACTGCCAACCATTACGTGATTCAGGACACGCGCGGCTTAACCTGCAACCATACGTGTTCAGCGACACGGCGCCCTTAAACTGCCAAACCATACGTAGTCAAAGACACACGGCGCCTAACCGTGCCCAACCCATACCGGTTCAGACACGGCGCCTTAACCTGCCAACCATAGTGATCAGACACGGCGCCTTAACCGCCAACACAATACATTGATCAGACACGGCGCCTTAACCTGCCAACCTACGTGATCAGGACACGGCGCCTAACCTGCCAAACCAATACGTGATCAGGACCGGCCGGCCTTAACCTGCCAACCATACGCTGATCAGGACACGGCGCCTAAACCTGCCAACCATATCTGTCAGGACGACGGCCGCCTATAGACCTGCCAACCCCATGACGTGTCAGGACACGGGCGCCTTAACTCCAAACCAATACGTTATTCAGTACCACGCAGCGCTTAAACTGCCAACCATACGTGTTCCAGGACACGGCGCCTTACCTTGACCACCATACGTGTTCAGGACACGGCGCCTTAACCTGCCAACCATACGTGTTCAGGACACAGCGCCTTAACCTGCCAACCATACGTGTTCAGGACACGGCGCCTTAACCATCGGCTGGTGTTTATTAAATGGTGACCTGCGATGCATCCACTCTGCAGCAGAAGCTCTATAGCGTTGAACTTCCACAGGACCAGGTAAGGGACTTTCACACCACTTCTCCTAAATTGTCAATGTATGCAGAGGAGCACTTTTTAGGGTTGTGGCTTGGGGTATTTGTGTAACTGAGTGGGACATTTAGAAGAAGAAGAATAATTGGTTGTATTTACCTTGTTTCGTTTATAAAGCAGTTTCCTGCTGTTTCTATACACATTATCGGGGCTTTTAGGGTTGTAGAACCCTGCGATCCCCTCATACCCAGCAAACATTCTGACCTCCTAGAAAAGAGGGTCATCAGGGGCGGAAAGAGAGGAATAGGGGCATCAGGGTTTAGGGCCCAAAGGGGCGACTGGGAAGGAAAACATTGACACCTACATTTCACTGTGTAGTAAACTGCTTTGATGAATGGCGTTGCTGAAATGGTCTGTATTCTATGCCGCTGGATTCAGGTATTTGCTGTTTACTAAACTGACTCAGGAGGTTAATAGCGCTCAGCATTAAAGTGTAGAAACGCAGGTACTGGCGCTGATAATGTGCCTGGGAAAGCTGCAGGATGAGATTTATATGAGTTTAAAGGACTCAGCCGTGGCCCATAAAATTGATCTAAGAAAAACATGCATGTGGTTTGGAAGCTGCGATGACTGAATCCAGAGTGACTGCAGCTGTTCAATCACAGAATAGGCGTTGGCTGCCTCGGCATCTGTGGAAATAAAACTCCTGCCAACCATGGCTGAGGATGATAGGGGCTGTGATGCCCGTCTTGTGTTAAATTATCTGACGCTGATTACAACTTTCACAGTTATTGGAAAAGCCCAAGTAAAGCTTTCATTCCTTCAGCATTCATACACTTCTGCCAAGAAAATATACGAGGATAGTAGACTATTCCCAATGAATGTGGGTACAGAGTGCGCCACCCCCACTACTCAATCTGTACGGCGCCAAGGGGCATATACTAAACTATCCATAGGCATCCGTAATAATCCATGTTGTCAGATATTTTATCATCGAAAACATGTATTCCATATATTCTGTATTTTACATGAACACAAAATGGAGTCAGAGCCATTTTATTTTACTTAATCATGTAGTGATTATTTCTTTTTGTCGTTGTTCCCTCTATAATTGAGAACAAAGAAGTATTCATGTATATAGATGTTTCAGTAAGTATGATACGATTAATGTTATCTTCCATGAGAAAGTTAAGGAGTAGACGCTGCATATCCTTGGGAATGTAAATTCGTATGGGGGATACATGGTAAGACCACCAAGGCCTGAGTTACTATCTAGGAGGTAACACCTGGCGATAAGGGTGACCGAGGATAAATTCTAAACACATATGTGATGGTTTTAAGTTAATTCTTAGACCAGAGCGTCTCTCACAGGTAAATTAAGAAATTACAACGGTGTAAATATGAGTAGAAATCCTAATTATAATGGGTAAAACCCACCGTTATGATTGGAGAATTAAAATCAAGAGGTGGAGGCTATGATAATAAGCCCTGTTTTTAAAAGCTTACGTCTTTAATAATTAAAAAAACAACGGACCTTAAAACTGACCCTGAAATAGACAGACCCGGACAGACTGATTCACCAAATAAACCGCAGAGAATTGGAATGTTAAGATCCTGGCACCATATTTCACTCTTGGAGTTACTTTGAGTTCTAACCTATATAATTTTTAGAAAGTTATATTCTTTCCCACTTAATTTCCTGCCACTGAACCTGGATTAATTTCTACAGGGACCGGTTGGATCGCAGCAACAAGTGGTGGTAAATATAATTGTTTTATTATTCTGAATAGAGATGAATTTTGTCTTCTTCATATAGAATTCCCTGTTTCTGGGAAATAGTATATGGCATTATTGTATATGGCGGCTTGTGAGACTGCAGCTTATAACCCGTGATAATAACAATAATGAAAAGGTATTTTTACCTGTAGATGAAGTTTGACATTATTTGCATCTATTAGGAATTTCACTAAATACTCCTAGACATTATTAAATTATTTTTAATTTGTCGTATTAGTTGAGCTAATATATAAGAGAGATAGTGATATTTTTATTACTGCCCTGATTATTATCAATTTTTGGTTGCTGAGTGGACTGGAAATTAATTGTGTGTTAGACTCATAAAGTACCAATTTATATTGATAACTATCGATAATATACTGTATTTGGAGCTGATTCAATTTGACATGTTTTAAGAATTTTGTGTTTTATATTATGCACTGTGTGACTTATACAGATTTTATAAATTGTATTTACAATAAATATTTTTGATTGACTATCTTGGTGATATATATCTGATTTGAATTATAATTTTCGGCGATCTGAAAGGATTTAGGATCGGAGATAAAATATAGGGTATCTCCTTAAATTAATCTTGTGGATGTGGTACCACAATAATTGGTAGCGTCGTTATTTTGCGTATGTGATAAAATATTGGTTTTGCCTATTTTGTCTCATTAATATCCCTAACATAATTGGAGGCACTGCTGAGATATTTCACGTAAAATAATAATTCGAATTATTGATATACGGTAGTTGTCAATTTCTGTTGTTTCACATAGTATATTTCTGGTACTGTGTATTGCATACTGATCAGTGCATAAAACATGTCTGTGTCCAGCAAATCGAGTGCTACTTCTGGTGAAGATGTTTTGCTGTATAAAGCACAAATGCTGGTACATGTTAATAACATTAAACAGGATGTTATGAAAGGTTATCATAAAAATATGAAAATCAAAGAGAATTATGGAGAGTGGCTCCAATCCCTTAAGGATGAAGTACAAATGACCCTAATAAATGAATGGTCTGAAGGATCACCCTTGGTTGGACATTTGAATACTATTGTTCAAAAATCAGATCTGAAGGAGCGAGAAGGGTTAATCTTTTCATCCTGGCCCTACTTCTTTGTATTGGCTTCTCAGTTGTTGCGAGATCGTGAAACTAGAGAAAAAGAAGTGTCTAGTCTCCAGAAAGAGTTGAATGCTTCTAAAGCAGCCCTGGATCAATTAAATGATACCCAGGCAGAGTACAAACAGATGAGACTAAAGCTTGATGAATTGACTGATAAGCATTTGGCGCTTCATGGCCAGTACTTTGATGCTAAGAGCAGGGAAACGGATTGTCAGTATAATCTGGATAATTGTCGTAGGGAGATACGAGAACTCCAAGCCCAATTGTCTAAACAGGATAGTGTGCAAAGGCCTAAGCTATCTTTGTATGGTGAAGGTGATGAAGGGGTTAAAACCCACACCACCGTAACAGAGTCTACTGTTCTGAGTATAAGTAAGCAATTACAAACTCTACAAGAACAGGTTAACCAGGTGGTTTCTGTCCAATCACAGCGGAATCAGAAGGTTACATTGTCTGATAAACGCAATTCCTCTGACTCTGATGAAAATCAGGAGAGTGATAAAAGTGAATCTTCCGTTTATTCAGAAGGTCGTGTTTCAGGCGAACCCTCTGTGATGTTACAAGGTGCCAATACGGCCAGAACACACAGATCAGACGGGCGCTCCCGTAACTTTAAAGGAGCAACAAAGGGTACTAAGAAATTACCCGTACCTGTCTATGATGCCCCTAAGGTAATTAAATTCCTTAAGCAGACTGTTGCTGAACTTTCTAAAAAAGGCACAGCTAATATCGCTGCTCATTTAGAATCATTTGAAAGGGCAATGCAGTTTTTGGGAATGGATGATGATTTCCACAAGAAGCACTATGTGTCGTGGACTTTTTCAAGTCATCACAGACATTACTTTGAAGGTTTACAAAGTATGCAAACCCTATCTTGGTCTAAAATGAAATATGAGATTAAGATTGAGTTCGGACAGTATAAAACTGTCTCAGCTGCTAAAAGGGCTGTGTATAATCTGAAATGCAGACCTCACCAAAGTCCTAGAGAGTTTTTAACTGTTCTAAAGAATGCTTATTCTCTTACAGAACGTAAGCCCAAATATGATTCTCGAGAATTCTGTGATCTTTTCTTCTATGCAATGCCTTCTCCAATTCGGACAAATCTTGCTAGAGATTATGATAGCGATTGTTCATTAGACTGGCTTGTTAATGAATGCATGACGCTGTATACAGTATTGCATGCCAATGATGACTTGCCTGATAAAAAGAGTCAAAAATTTCATGGACATCTGGGATTAGAATCACAGAAAAAGAGAAGTTATGCTGAGGTGGTTAAACCCCCAAAACCTCAGAAACAGGAATCGGCTACAGCCTCACCTGTTGTCAGGCCTAAAACTCCTAATGTGGAATCCCAGGATAACGAAGGAAAAAGTCCTACTGACAAAAAGAATCCACAGTGGAGGAAGGGTAATTCCCAGTGGAAGAAAAACCCTCAGGCAAGGAGTAAATTTTACAGGACTAATAGGGACAGATCCAGTCAGTCTGAGTCTGATAACTCCCAACAGCCTCAGCCAAATAACTCCAAACCTAACAGGCAGTACAGGAATGGGAAAAACAATTTTCGTCATCATGTCAATCAAATGAGTGACCAAATCAAATTGTTAACGGAGCAAATGACTAAATTAAGTCAAACTATGGCTACAGCGACCACTAATCCTTTTTTTAGGGGTAGGTCCTGCTACAATGCCAGCTCCCCCGCAATAGATCATTGCGAAGTTAAAGCCGATGTGGCAATGCAGGGATGGTTATCAGATGATATAATTCCTAACCCTGTTTTACTTCCAGATCCTCATCGTCTATCAGGTGATGTTATTAATGATGATAAAACCTATGTGGTCCCTCCACTTTTGGCTAGGGGGGACGTGTCTGTAACTTTTTCTTCTATATTGCAGCCAGACCAAATGAGTCCGCAAGCTAATTTGTCTTTAAAAGCACCTAGTTCCCAGGAACCGGCTCTGAAGGAGTTAACCGATGAGATGCCGACCGCTAGTAACAGCTTGAATGCTCAAGACATTCCTGAGAAGGAAGAACTAGTGGGTAAGAGTGCGCACACATCTGTACAGGTTGGAACTACTGCCGTGACAGGTAACGTATGGAATAAAGGTGATATGCTGACACATTCTAAGTTCTTATGTGAACTAGAAGAACACGAAGGAAGATATTATGTTTCTGTAAATGTACAGGATTCATTACCACAACCCTTCATGGGGTTAATCGACACGGGGTCACAGGGAACTATATTGTCAAATGTGTATTTTCAGAGGGTAATGGACTTAGCAGCAGAAAAGCCAAAGCTAAGAGATTCTCCAAATACTCTACTGAGTGTTGGAGGTAATTCCCTTCATGTCATAGGTTCTACCTGGTTAAAGTTTACCATAGGTAATAAGACCTTGAGACACCCGGTAATAGTGGTAAATCTCCCCTATGACCGATTGATTTTGGGTATAGATATACTCAGAAGACTTAATGTAATCATAGATTGTGTGAATGGGATTGTATGGTCACAAGCCAAAGTACCCATTCCATATGATAAGTCTCATCAGCAATCCAGGCGTAATTGCCAAGAGATTGAGGAAAGGCCGGACTCAATTGAAGTTCATTTTAGGAATAGTCAGTCATCTGATGTTACTGTTTTGCAGGTTAATGATTTTATTTCCCCTGCAGATGATCATTCCATAAAAGTTCGACCGGAAAGGATCCAAAATGTATCTCTGAAAGGCGATATTTTAACCATTTCTTTTCACAGGGATTATGTGGAATCTGTGGAATCAGCAGGTCATGTTCAACTCCTTGACAAAATTGAAAGGGTTAATAACAATTTATTTTTTCCTGTTCAAGTGAATGATCTAGGGAGAAGTAAGAATGCCAAGCTGAACTTGGAGATCGAAAACAGCTATATCAGCAGGAGTTTGTTAAAACAGATCGCTAATCCTAAAATGATCCGGTATCTTTCTCCCCAAGACAGGTGGATCCATAATCTGGACGGCGAATCGGACAGCCATAATATTATCGCAAAATGTTTGTCATCCTAGATCTCAGTTAAGAATTATAGATAATGATTCTGAGACTGAACATCGGTGTGGAGTCAGAAGATCCAAATCAACAATGTGGTATCGTATACAACTTGAAATGTTGTTATGTTATGCGATAATGTATATCCATATCATTAATTTCCATACCATCCAGCAACTATATCAATATCGATAGGTAGATTGGATAGATATGTTTTAATGTCAAGTGATATTACAAGTATGTATACTCATACTATTCTTCTTTTTGAATATTAAGACAAGGATACGAGTTCTGAAAGATATCCACGAAGGATGTGGCGATCGTCTGGATCGTATTACTCCTGTGTCACGAGATGCGGATGGAACCGATCGCAGAGCCTGGACCATCCTCTGGCATCATGATCCAAGAAGCTCCTGGATTCATCCTTACAGAAAAGAGGATCCTAACACAACGTGTGTTTGTCAGCTTAGACCCGAAGATCTCCATCGAAAAACAGTACAACGTTTCATCGATGCAGCTCCCTGAATTAAAGGCTGGTACCAGATGCATCTTGAAAGAGCACAAAGACGCGTTCAAGAAATTTTGGAACAAGCCAGGAAGCCGTTTGTATCGAGCTCCATTACAATGAATCATCGAGCTAAAAGATTTCTTGTTGCCTTAATTGTTGCCTTGGTATGTACAGCCATAGGTGCAGTCGTTGCAACCGGTATGTCTGCCGCAAACTCTGTTTCTGTTCAAACTTTGGAGAACGAAATTCGAGGCTTAAAAGGCGAAATCAATGCTATTCATCGGGAAATGGAACGACAAAGAGAGTATCTCGTAGATTTAATGGTTATGGTGAATGATACCATTGTAACCACGAATATGCATTCCAAATTAATCTCTCACTCCATTAATCTGCACCAAAGTCATGAACAATTCAAACGTGAACTTTTGTTTATGCACGACCCGATAATATTCCACACAACTTAATTTTTGCACGAAGTGCAATCTGGAATGACTGATTTAACCAGAGGAGACATCCCTTTATATTTTGTTGCAGACGATATCATTCGTAAAATGATTACTAAAGTGGATATCGATAAAGAAAATTTTAATTAATGACTTCTCTTACAGGAGCAAAAGTGTTCCAATCTGTGCATTATACCCCTGCAAGTCCCATGTCGTATAATATGATTTGAAGTCATTAATATGCTATCTGACGTTTGTTTAGATCATTCTAAAGCAAACTAGACTTTGCTTTGTCATAATCTAAAGGGGGGATTATGTCAGATATTTTATGATAGAAAACATGTATTCCATATATTCTGTATTTTACATGAACACAAAATGGAGTCAGAGCCATTTTATTTTACTTAATCATGTAGTGATTATTTCTTTTTGTCCTTGTTCTCTCTATAATTGAGAACAAAGAAGTATTCATGTATATAGATGTTTCAGTAAGTATGATACAATTAATGTTATCTTCCATGAGAAAGTTAAGGAGTAGACGCTGCATATCCTTGGGAACGTAAATTCGTATGGGGGATACATGGTAAGACTACCAAGTCCTGAGTTACTATCTAGGAGGTAACACCTGGCGATAAGGGTGACCAAGGATAAATTCCAAACACATATGTAATGGTTTTAAGTTAATTCTTAGACCAGAGCGTCTCTCACAGGTAAATTAAGAAATTACAACGGTGTAAATATGAGTAGAAATCCTAATTTTTATGGGTAAAACCCACTGTTATGATTGGAGAATTCCAATCAAGAGGTGGAGGCTATGATAATAAGCCCTGTTTTTAAGCTTATGTCTTGAATAATTAAAAAAAAAAGAAAAGAACAGACCTTAAAAACTGACCCTGAGATAGACAGACCCGGACGGGCTGATTCACCAAATTTACCCCAGATAATTGGAATCTTAAGATCCTGACACCATATTTCACTCTTGGAGTTACTTTGAGTTGTAACCTATATAACTTGTAGAAAGTGATATTCTTTCCATTCAATTTCTTGCCACTGAACCTGGATTAATTTCTACAAGGACCAGTTGGATCACAGCAACAAGTGGTGGTAAATATAATTGTTTTATTATTCTGAATAGAGATGAATTTTGTCTTCTTCATATAGAATTCCCTGTTTCTGGGAAATAGTATATGGCATTATTGTATATGGCGTTATTGTATATGGCGGCTTGTGAGACTGCAGCTTATAACCCGTGATAATAACAATAATGAAAAGGTATTTTTACCTGTAGATGAAGTTTGACATTATTTGCATCTATTAGGAACTTTAATAATGTCTAAGAGTATTAGTGAATTATTTTTAATTGTCATATTAGTTGAATATATAAGAGAGATAGTGATATTTTTATTACTGCCCTGCTTCTTATTGTTGGTTGCTGAGTGGGATGGAAATTGTGTGTTAGACTCAAAGTATTAATTAATATTGATAACTATCGATAATATACTGTATTTGGAATTAATTTATTTGACATGTTTTAAGAACTTTGTTTTATATCATGCACTGTGTGACCCATATACAGATTTTATAAATTGTATTCACAAT
Organism: Spea multiplicata; assembly: GCA_009364415.1. Classification (NCBI taxonomy): domain Eukaryota; kingdom Metazoa; phylum Chordata; class Amphibia; order Anura; family Pelobatidae; genus Spea; species Spea multiplicata. The sequence goes on from VKOC01020747.1 coordinate 49,216, forward strand.
AAATAATATTTATTGATATTTGATTCTTGGTGATATATATCTAATTTGAATTATAATTTTCAACGATCTGAAAGGATTTAGGATCGGAGATGAAATATAGGGTATCTCCTTAAATTAATATTGTGGATGTGGTACAACAATATTTGGTAGCGTCGTTATTTTGCGTATGATAAAATATTGGTTTTACCTATTTTGTCTCATTAATATCCCTAAC
>VKOC01020750.1:0-10366 GCA_009364415.1 Spea multiplicata
TTGAGTCTGGTTCCCCTCCTGACCCTATGGTCCTTAGGGGCTGGCTGCAGAGGGCTATCTGCATCGCAGGTAACACAAATACCTCTCTTTCCATCGAGGGTCGCAAAGCGATTCTGTTCAAAATCAAGCCCAAGTTATCTAACCTGGCTCTTACAGAGATGGGCAGTGATGCTCAAGGCTTATTATTCGGAGACTCCTTTATTAAGGATCTCGGGTGCTACGTAGGAGCCTTTACCGCTTTAGACAAAGCGCAATCCTCTATGAGGAAAGTTTTCCACCAACTTGTTTCTCCCAGGGCTGGCAGAGGCAGGAGCCGTCTGTCCGGCATTTTTTCCAAGGCTCACCTCGCTCAGGCCGAGGCTCCTACTCTCACTTTCAGTTCCAACGTCCGCCCCTCCAGGATTCCTACACAAGCAGGCAGCCTTTTTTCCCATGGCGGGCAAGAGGACAGCGTGGCTCGCAGTTTACCCGCAGACCTTCCAGTAAGTTTAACTCAATTTCCCCTTTCTTCCCAATATCCTGTTGGGGGAAGACTCACCCATTTTTCACAGGTTTGGCAATTGATAACATCCATGAGGGGTTATGTCATCGAACTGGTAGGTCTACCTCGTATGTCTTACCTTCCGAAACCCTTCCATTTTTCACGACAGGACGCTATCCTGGTGGATACCAAAATTTCTTCCCTTGCAGAAAAGAGAGCGATAGAGGGGGTCGACCCGGACTCTCCAGGTTTCATCAGCAATCTTTTCCTGGTGCACAAAAAAGGAGGCGGCCTCCGTCCGGTTATCAATCTTCGGCAACTGAATGGCTACGTCCGATACCGCCACTTCAAGATGGAAGGTATCCATCTTTTAAGGGATCTCCTTCTAGTGAACGATTGGATGGTCAAGATAGACTTCAAGGACGCTTACCTTACAGTTCCGGTGGTGGAGGAATCCAGGAACCTTCTTCAATTCCGATGGCGCAACGTCGCGTGGCGCTTCACCTGCCTCCCTTTCGGGCTTTCTTCGGCTCCTTGGTGTTTCACCAAGCTCTTGAAGCCGGTGGTGGCGCTCTTACGTTCCCGTGGTGTCCGCCTAATCATCTATCTGGACGATATGCTTCTCATGGCTCAGGACAAAGACGTTCTGCATCTGCATGTTCAGTGTTCAGAAGAACGAAGAGAAGGAGGAAAAGTGACAGAGAAAAGATAGGAAAACATTCATTGAGAGTGGATTAATAAATGAATGAGAGCAACAGGTACTTTGTCAAACTGTCAGAACGTCAACTGTGCCATTCCTATAGCTGCTCAGGTGGGTTTAAACACGGAGAAGCACGAGCCAGAGCTGAGTTGAATCAAACACCCTCACCCTTTAGTATAGGCTCCATATGTGCCAACCAAATGTGGCTCAGCTCTGGCACGACTTGACTAGTTGAGCTTGTGGTCTGTTTGAAAATGTCGATTGGCCGACGAAAGATGCGCATCTCTTTACGAGACAGTTGCTACATGTGTGGTGAGCATTCAGCGCATGCTTGGGCCATTACAGACCGGGACATGCATTTTCTGTCCAACCAATATTTTGTGCAATATGGATGTGCCCAGCATGCTATATGGGTAGTGTGGGAGCCTTAAAAAAAGGTATTTCCCATATCTTGTCATTACAGTTTTACTGCAATTACGTTATTAGTGTAAGAAATATTTTTTTTCTCGCTACAGTTGTCTTTTAATTTATTATTTTAAAATTGAACCAGAAATAAAGATGCAGGTCCGACCCCTAGGGTTAATCCACTGAAATAGATTAATTAGGCAGAACACCTTACTAATTAAGATTCTATACAGCCAAATTCAGTGTGTAACTAAAATAATCTTCCTAGGGCCGCTGCTGTTATTTTTAAAATGCATTTGCCCATTAGGAAATTGATGGTTTATCTTTGGAAAGTGAAGGCACCGATATACAGCTTTAGGACAGGCTGTTCTGAACTCATTATCATTCAGCAATTAATTTGAATTGGATCGAGGGCAAGTCCCTACCTGAATAATTCTTTTTCATATCGCTATTTGCCATAGGAGAATATATCTAGAAAACGTAGCTGCTGTCTTAATTTATTTCCCTATTTTATTTTTTTTAATTTATCTTCCATTATTTATTAAGCACTACAATACAAAAAAAAATCAAAGAAAACATACTGTATAGTTGGATTACTTTTATAATGAACAACTCGACTTTCACAGTTTGTTCATATAGTTCATTCCCAATGTTGAGAAATTTTGATTGGGTTCCAGGACTCATGCAGAGCTTCAATCATGACTGGTGGGTCGATCAATATGTTTGTATTTACGACTGAGATCAATGTCGTTCAGGGGATGTTGTTATGTGGTTTAGCTCGGATCTGGATGACAGGAGCCCCTCGACTAAATAGAAAGTGGCTTAGACACTAAACTTTTTTTTTTAGTTTTAAAGGACACTCCAGCCATCATCTACAGTTTAACGCATATAATAGCTGAGAGGTCCTTCTAAGTTTCTGTATTGTACCCCTTACATTCTGCATAATCCACACATTTGGCATTTTCATCATAAGTTGAAAACATCTCATGACACAGGGTTTTATTATTGCCAATCAGCTCCAGCACTGACTCTGCAAATGTCATGGGTGGGGGGGTCTTCTGCAGCTTTGGAGCTGCAGCTTCTCCATAAAATAAACAATAATATGCGCTCTTCTTTAGTGAGATTGTCTATGAAAATAACTGTTCCTTTCACCTTATTCTATAAAGCACAGATCAGTATACTGCATTATCTAATAGCCTCTGCTGGGTTTCAGAGAACATCAAGGTATAAGTTAATATCCCAGTACACTGCATTACTTAGTCCAGCAGAGACCATAAACAATTTTTTCTATGTCAAATAGAATCTAATACAATCTATGTCAGTTTAGGATTTCTCATTTATTTTAATAATAATATAATATATATAATTATTAATAATATAATAGTAATATTTTTCCAGTAGTGCAAATTTCTATGAAAACAACATTGGAGTTATTTGATTATTTATAAATGTTGGAAAGTCCTAGTCTAAAGAATTACTTTGATACACACTTATTGCATGAAAGCTAAAATCATTTAGCGTAATGTATGTTATGTACGAGTAGATGTAAATGTGTGCAGTAGGATCAGCAAGTCATTTAAAAGTGCAGTATATATGAAAAAGCGAGAGCTGTGTTAATAGTAATACCTCTGCCTGGTGTCATGTGCTGTATTGGAGTTATTGTCCTATTTAATATATATGGAGGGCACTGTCCATTAAAGAACAAACTTTCCTCGACTCTAAACCGTCTTTGTTCAACTATTCCATTGAGTATTGCTAAGTAATTAAAAGTAATAGTGTGCAATGCCATCTTTAAAGAAAGGAGCCCTCACTCCCTCGTTGGAAGAGTTGGGTTCAATTTGCATTAAAATTGCCCCGCTCCTATATTCGCTGCCACCGGGGCTGAGTTTAATGTCCCAAGGCTTCTTATGACAGCCAATTCTATAGAAGTTAGAAGCATTATCATCTAAGGCTTCAGGGCACTTGATGGGCATGTCAAATAATGATTGAAGCACTGGGGCCTTTATAGTCATAAAGATCCCCCATCCATATGATGAAATACAAATCTATATTAACATACTAAAGTAACACACCTTAAGTTATATACAGAACCACATTTACATTCCATGTACCCCTAGGCACACAAATTTCTGTGGGTAGAACAGAGGCAAAAATAGAAGGTTATCATGGAAAATGGGTAGCCTTTGATAAATAGTGGATGCAAAGTAGGGTCATCTTTAACAGGGGGCAAAAGAAGCCCATCTCCCATGCAGGGACTGCCCTTAAATTAGTCACATTGTGTCCATGGGATCCAGACAGGGGCCTCAATTTGCCACCTCAAATGTTCAGAATAGATTTGTGGAGAATTCACAGAATGCTTCTCTATCTTCTCTATTCTGACCTCTCTCCGCACTTCCGGATGCAGCCACGGGGACAACCTCTCGCAGAATATCAATTAAATGTATTTAAATGCCTATCCATAATTTTCCAATGTGCAAAAAGCTCTTTATGAAGAACTATGATTTTGACCCATTACATGAGCATCTTGAGTCATCCAGCTTTTCATGGTGACCAGAAGCAATCAGCAATCCTTTTATTGAAATAATAACTATGAATGGAGATAAACACCACAGGAAGCGTTTAAGTGCATTTGATAAACACGCTCATGAACAAGATATGATTGCTTATAACTGTACTACTGTGGTATTAAGGGACTTATATATTAATATATGTATATGTTAATAGAGTACTGTGAACAACTATTTGCCCCTTTCACGATTTCTTCTCTTGCATATTAATCAGACTCAAGGGTTTCAGATCATCAAACTAATTTTAATATTTGATAAAGATAACCCAAGTTATTTAAACTATTTCATGTATGGAAGGAAAAAAGCTATCCAATCCTACCTGGCCCTATGTGGAAAAAAATAATTACCTCTTTAGCTACCAAATCAAACAATTAACCAAATGTTTTTAATAATTGGGCTCAATTTCATTCCACTCAGGCATTATTACTGCCAGCCATCTTAAAGCTAAACATCAATTAAATAGAACCCGTCTTGAAGTGAACTGGGCTAAAAGGTCTCAAAAAGCAGCAGGTGAGAAACGTATGAATTCACTTCTATCGGTCTACAAAGGGTTGAAAAGCCATTTATGCAGCTTTAGGACTCCAAAAAAATCACAATGAGAGCCGTTCTCTACAAATGAAGAGAACTTGGAACAGCAGTGAAACTTCCCAGGAGCGGCCCGGCTGACAAAATTCCTCCAAGAGCGCATCGACGACTCAGGAGGTCACTAAAGAACCGACAAACGTAAAGAACTGCAGGTCTCACTTGCTTCAGTTAGGTCTTATGTTTTAAGTTAGATTATGTGCATTTATAATTTTATGAGGATTCAGAGGGAAAATGTAAAAAAATTAGTTGTTTTTTTTACATTTTCCCTAGTTTTTACTAAAAAAAATGTCCACTATGGTATCAAAAGAAATCTCTATCTCTCCTTGAAAAAACAATATATAGTTTACTGGGTACACTAATCGCAGGAAAAGAGAATAATCGCTTAACTGACATGGCAAAAATGGCTAAATTGAGGTACCAAAAACCCCTGGGATTGAAGGGGTTAAAAAAAGAGATAACACTGCCCTTTGGTCTAATTGTTTTGTGGTTAACGTGGTCACACCACATTTCACTGATACATTGAGAAGCATGGTACCTTGGGTTAAATAAAATAGTTATTTGTTAAGGTGAGAAAGTGGAACGCTCGGCCTCACGAAAAGAATCCAGAGGGAGTATCCCTACAGGTATTCAGATAGAATTGGTCCCATCTGTCCCAGGCCAATTGAAAAATGTGTGAGGTACTCAAAGCCGAATGCACCATGCATTAGTAGGTACGAGTAGAACCTCCTGTAACGAGAGGGGTATAGGGTTTTTCCATCTTCTGGCAATATAACCCTTCAACTCCAGAAGGACATAAATCAGAAGTTCACGACAAGGTGAGTCCAGGTCAGGAGGGAGCATATCCAACAGGGCAACAGTAATGGAGATAGCGATCAGGATTGGGAGCAATTTGTTAATAAACTCAAAAACTTCAATCCAAATCCAGGAGGATTTATCTGTAAATTCAAGCGCCGCAACTTGATCAGTGAGGGTGGAGAGAGATTTCCTCCTGTTTTTTTCTGCTGAGAGGCTATCTTGATAAAATGACCTCGAACCACGGCCTTGTGGGCCAACCAGATTGTAGTAGGCTGTAGGTCAGGCGTCTTATTTAGCAAAAAATATTGCTTCAAGGAGTCCTATCTCGGCACATAGCAAAACCATGCAAACTGGTCTTGTCTCCATGGCTGGAAATTTGGCCCAAACCACCAAGGCTCAAAGCGTAAATTATATCAAAATGATTTGTTTCCATAGTTTGCCAAACAAGAATGGATATTCTGTAAATATGAGTTTATGTGGCATACTGGGAATCTTCCTCCCAAGGAACGAGAATTAAGTTGTTGTTAATGTCTGGACATTATCGTTAGTGTTGGAGCTATGGATCAAACATAATGTTGAAGAACAGTAGAGAGGAGAAACATATTGATGTTGTTGTGGGTAATCAGTCCCTCAATGGGTTCATTAGTAATTATATTGCATGCAAGACAGAACATGTAAACACTTGTCTATGATCAGATATGGACAAGAGTCTCTTTAACTATTTAAATCTTTGTCAAGGGGCTGTAATGCATCTGAATTAAGAACCCACTTGTATAGTGTACTCTTAATTCTGGAATATGGCCTCTGAAATCCAGTGTTTTTTAAGAATATGTAGTATATTTGCTATAAAATATATTCTGTAATATTGGATATTTTCCCTATTTAAGGACATTTGAGAACAGGATGTCCAAAAAAAACCTGCTGTGTACTTCCAACAATTTGGAACTAAGTTACATAAATATTTATATAAGAGACAGTTTTACCTGAGGTTTTTTTGTCTATTTTGACATTGTGGTAACAGCAACAGAGGTTTATCCAGAATCCAATATCATCAGACAGATTAATTAGCGACAAGTCATGATGACACACTACGTGATAGATACAGCTACGGAGTGACAGGATTGTATGGATTTAAGTTTATGCTTAAACAGATGATAAGCTGCAAAGTGTTATGAACAGAATTATATCAGGAGGTTTTGTGGAATGGTGAAAGATGAGAGTTCCAGGGGTCTTAATTTAATATGCATTCTTCATTAGTGGGTCTGTATGAACCTTCAATGAGATATCTTGGGCAGACTAGGTGGGATGACATTGGGCAGACTAGATGGGAATAATGATTCTTTTCTGCCATCATTTTCTATGTTTCTATAATTCTCAAAAATATAACAAGGCAGAAATTCATCTGTTGAACTTATATGGGTCCTCCATAACATATTATTCTTCTGAGATTCTGCTCCAAACTTCACATAGAAGTTGTTTCAGATTTTGATCAGGAAAATACAGTAACTACATCCTTGGGCTTCTTTTTGGTCTTGGTCTAAAATTGTGCCTTCAGGCAAGCAGCCAAAGTATTGCCATTTAACTTCCATGGTTTCACGTTAAAGTGAGATTTTTAAAAGTTAAGCTTAGGTTATTTGACAGAGGTGCAAATATAATTATTTGGCATTATATGACAAACTCAAAGGGCACATGTTTAATATGCTTTCACGTGACACTTCATCTCATACAGCCTTGCTATTTTTACTTTGAGGTGGTTTGTTTTCCTCAAAGAACCAATTCAATGACTTGAGTGATTTAAAAAGTGTATTTAAAAATAAGATAGCAGGAAATGTCTTCCTTGAACCCATAAATTGGATGCTGGTCATTATGAAAAAAAAGAACCTTCATGTAAATGTTGTGCTCAATAGAAGCAATTAAAATGGCAAGGAAAAGAAGTGTTTTCATGTAATAATTTAGTTGCACAGTATAGCGGTGCACACCTGCCACACCAGGCTAACAATAGAAGGGCAATAGAGGCATAAGATGTACACTGTTGATGTATTTTATTTTTTATTCTAGTTGTTCCTTGTTTTTATCTCTTTCAGAGTTAACAATGTAGGATCTTCTTTAGTAAATACAGTGAATTTTGAATAAAATATTCTATTAATATTTGCAGTTCACAAGCACAGTGATTAAAATATTCTTTGACCTCAGGCCATCGCTTGGACATATGAGGTTTACTCATTAAATGGTGAGCTGCGCTCAGCAGTTATATCAAAACGTCAGTTCCATGAGAATTTGTCAACAATGCATAAGAATTAACCTTAAGGCTTAGCCTTCGACATTTAGAGTAAGGTCTAACTAAGAGATGCATGTCCGAGGTTTACCAATGTTAAGTAAAGACTTTTCTCTGATGTTAGTACAAAGTAATAAAAGAACGTATGGACAGTTTTGTATGTTCAGTGGATTAATTCAAAATAATTTATTTAATTAATTGAGAAGGTAATGTTGGTTTTATCAATGTTTCTAGAAAGAAAACTGATATGGTCATATTAGCCCAAGAGACGATGGAGTCTTTAGTTAAAATTGATACCTTGTACTGGGCTAGCATGGAAAAAGATGTTTCTATCTGAAGTAGAAATCTCGGAGGTCTCAGAAGCTACTAAATACTCCAACAACATTTCCAGCAACTAAATGTGGTATTTTATCCCAATATAATCACCGGATGAGTTAGCATTTCTATTGTGTTTTAGTTAGAATTGAATTGTGCCCATCAACATATCAGCTGTAATTGAAAATACAGAAATAAGGGCAGGTTGTCCATTGTTAAAGTGTTACAGAACGGTATGGCTGTAAGGTCGTTATATGTTCATGAATTATACCAAAGCTTTTATGTTCAATGGCTATTGTTAATGAATTGCAATGGGAACACGTTTCTGAGAATTTCTGACAGGGAACTGAAAAGCTGAAGCAAGTTTTTAGTCATGTCGGACTCCTAATAGAAGTTTTTTGAGTGTATATTCTGTTGGTTTCTGTGGTTTAACTTATGAAGGAAACAGGCCATTAAATCCTTAATGTGGAGCAGAGACCGTGGATAGGTACTCACTGAATGTGCTGACTGATGTTCTTATATTTAGTAGTTTGTCTAGAAATGCTCATAATATGACCCATAGATGCCTCATGTTAGAACTTCTAAATGGTACAATGTTGGTTTCCACCAAGATGGGAGCAGCTTTAAACTCCTGATATCTATTTATTACTGTACTATAGTTAAGATCTTAAACAGAAAAGAGACTTGAGATTTTTCAAAGGTTCTTCCCCATTTGGGGAGCTCTGTAGGAGAATGTGGTATTTATTTTGGCATATTTTGCAAGTTTGCATCCAAAACAGAAGACTAAATACGTAATTTTCTCTTGGACTAATAGGGCAATATCTATTTCACTTATTAAGATTCATGAAGGTTGAATTAGATAGATAGATAAATAGATAGATAGATAGATAGATAGATAGATTTGCCATAATGTGTCTTGAGCAGATATCCAATGTGACGGATATTGTTAGTATTTTTGGTATATATCCTTTAATACTGCACCAATATTGCTTTATGCGGGCCAAAACAAAATAATACAAATAAGAGATTAACTGCAAAAAACCCACTGAGATTCAGGGACTGGATAATGTTTAGTGCAAGAGAACATTTCTGTTTCTAATCCTTCTTAAAGGTTGCCGAACACTCTCACATATAAATTCTTGGTTCACATTAAGTGAAAATATTCCATTTGCTGGAAAAATTGTTCACCCACACCTCAAAGCATTATGTTTTATTAAAAGATATGTAAATGTGTAAATCCTTCTTTCGCCAAACACCTATATTGTTTTCGGAAAAAAGAAATACATTAATTTCTCCTGCATTAGTGACAATTACTAAAATGCTAGTCTTCCCTTTGATTAGGAGACATAATGAATGTTCCTATAATTAAAATGTGAATTCTTGTGGCATTAGAAATTTACAATAATTATTATTACTTTTATTTATTATTTTTTTAAATAGAATTTATTTTACTACTTGGTGTATCAGTTGCATACAGCAAGACACAAAACACGAATATGCACATAGTTATCACCCCCTCTGCCAAGAACCCATCCCAGTGGATAAACTCCACCAAGCTGTGGCAAGGATTTGCTTCTTACATAGGAGTATTGCACAGCCACTCACACTCAAATTACAGGTGAACCATAAAGTGCAACATCCTTCGCAGAACGGGCCCTTAGATGGGAGCCAAGGGGCTCTAGAGGACTGCCACGTGTCAAACACTATAGGTGCTTGCTACAGTGAACATTCATCCAACCTTGAATTTAAACACATTTCTACTATCTAGAATAGTTACCTTCTCAAAGTGTTAGTATCAGTAGAAGTAGAACAGATGCCTGGGCAATAAAAGTGACCCATTTAAAAATAAACATTCTGTTAGGAAGATTAGTACACAGCCAAGCACGTAATGCCACTACACTTGTGCTAAAACCGGTCTTTCCTCCCTTTAGGACCAGGCTGCAAGGTTTCATCCCCACAGATTCATCAGCAGCCAGGATCCCCTTCCCGTCAGCTACAATTTGTTTGGCAATGTCTGCCAACTCCTTCTTCTGCTCAGCAGAGAGCGCTGGATATTGGCGAGTAATTTTCTTTAATCGTGTAACGCAACGTCATTATTTTTATGATCAGGCATAGACTTCTCGTTCGCATTACTTTATTTTAATATGTTGTTGAAACAGGAATGTTTTATTTAAGTGAATTGTGTCATCGCCAAGTAGACACATCTGTTTGATAAGAAAACATTATGCATCAGCTAAGAACTA
>VKOC01020753.1:0-44949 GCA_009364415.1 Spea multiplicata
AAATAATGGTGGCCACACAAAATATTGACACTTTGGGCCCATTTGGGCATTTCCACTTAGGGGTGTACTCACTTGTGTTGCCAAGGTTTAGACATTAATGGCTGTGTGTTTAGTTATTTTGAGGAGACAGCAAATGGACACTGGTATACAGGCAGTACACTCGCTGCTTTACATTGTAGCAGAGTGTCATTTCTGCAGTGTTGTCACATGAAAAGATACAATAAAATATTTACAAAAATGTGAATGGTGTACACTTTTGTGAGATACTGTAAATACAAAAAAATAAGGAACATATAGAAATAACATTAAAAACTATTGGTATTTTAGGCCTTTGTTATTGGGGTAACTGTTCCATGAAAAATACATACTAATTTGAAAATATTGTTCTAGTGAGAAAATAGAATACAGAGAATTCATGGTTGCCTGTATCTATACAGTAGACTTGTACATTCCCAATTTGCCAATTTGAAAAATGAAATGTCCAAAATTGTTGAGGGACCCACAACCAAATAAACGAAAATAAAGCAACAAAAAAAACAAACCAGAATTGTGTCCAAATGAAAAGGGCGGGAACTAAAATTTGTTGTCCGAAAATGGATGGACCAAAAAGAAACAAAACATTTGTCTGAATCATGTTTGGTCTATGAGTACAATATACTATACAGTTGCATTGTAGTATATGATTCCTCCAGTCAACCCACTGCAGAGTATAACAACTGAGGAAAAAGACGCAGAAAATTAGATTTAACTGTTGCTTTGCCAGAGAATGGAAATATACTTTATGACTAAAAGTATGTGGAAACCCCTCCTAATTATTGAATTTAGGTGTTTCAGCCACATGCATTGCTAACAGGTGTAGACAATCAAGTGCATAGATATGCAACCTCCATAGACAAACTGGCTGAATCTGAATTTGATGGATGCCAGGAGAACACTATCTACCGGAATGCATAGTGCCTACTCTAAAGTTTGGTGGGGAGGGATAATGGTCTGGGGTTGTTTTTCTAGGTTTGGGTTACTCCAGTAATGTTAATGTTACATGATACAAAGACATTTTAAACAAATGGATGCTTCCAATTTTGTGGCACTGGGTTGGGAAAAGCCCCTTCCTGTTCCGACATGACTGTGCCCCTGTGCACAATTGCGTGCTTTCACTTTCTCTCAATGTTTCCATACTTTGTCCACTGACCACTTCCTTGTCACCTTTGCAACAGTTCAGCTTCTTCTCTTGCCTCTTTTTCTTCTGTCTATTTTGTCTTCTTTCTTGTGTCTTCTTTCTTCATCCGTATTTCTGTGTTATCAGCTCGGTTAACAAGGCCTCCTAGAGTGCTTCCACGTAAGGGTGGCACTACATGGACAGCCTCTCCCCGTTCCAGGAATCGGAGGAGAGGTTGTGTACGGAGGCTCTGCCCTTTTGAGGAAGCGCTCTGGAAACCTGGTCAACCGAGCTGAGACCAGGAAAAGCAGATGAAGAAAAAAGACAGAAGAGGAAGAGGCAAGAGATGAAACGAAGCTGCAGGAAAGGAGACAGGGATGCGGAAGCAGTTGCTGGAGAAGGTAGGGAGACTCAGCTGGCATAGATGTGTTCCTGCTATTTACAGCGCCTGGGTGCGCTGCACCTTGCAACACCTGTCCGGGCATGGCTCTGCATATTCTGCCGGCTACCGGCTTTGCATTGCTCCAAAGGCTTGATTACCGGCTGTGGCAACCCTAATTGCATCCCCTAAACTCTTCTTCTCTCATTAATACACATTTTTGATGCACATTAATTTTGTTTACATGGATTTTGTAAGATTTATTGATGACTACTGCTAATACCCTTTTTTAAAGCCCCATCCTTGTTCTACTGTAGTAGTGAAGTATTGAGATTCTGAAGCATTACGATTCTGAATAAGGAATAATTATAGCACAGGAAAACCTCTGCTAAAATGCACACTTTCCCCTAGTTAATAAAACCAATAATTTTAATCAATGCTACTTAAACTGTAATGAAATGTTATTTTAGATGACTCATATGTACATATTTCATCTATTTCAAATTATGTTTTGCTAAGTATAATAATCTGAATGATTAGATAATCAGCTATAACAAAAATAGATGTAAAATATGTTTCTTATCCAAAAAAGAGAGAACAAGGAAAAAGTCCTATTGCCACTTTCAAATAATCAATGGTGCCAATTTATTTAGCAATGCAATGCATATGATCATTCGTTATTAGCATAATAATAATACACACATTTATGCGATCCAGATGACCCATCTAGCCTTATCATTGGAAAGGAACACATTGTAATTTTTTTAGTGATTTTTTGTATTGGATAGTTTTAAACACAATGTGTCTATCAGCTTTCTTGGGTCTCTGGGTATCTGTTTCTGACCCATCCACTTCCCATCTTCACGTCTCACCCATCAAAGGTTGCCTTGGGATAGCCCCTATGCACAGCTGTCCCAACCCTATGCAAAGACACTGAAAAAATATTCTGTTTTTCTTCTGAAATACTGTTATGACTTGGATTTGTACATTGTTCCTTTAGGATTGTTTATGATGTCACTAATAAGCATATAGCTCTGCAATCAGTGGTCCATTCTTTGTATATCGTCACTTCATTAACTAGGACCAATCTCTGTCCTTGAATTACCAATCTAACCCCATCAACCCTACTTAAGAAATGAATGTTGTAGCTCATTGTAATGAGCCTTATAAAATCTACTGGCTATAATCATTTACTCACCAATTTTGTTGCAAGCGCTAATAATACATCTTTGTTGTTTTTAATAGTGAATGAAAATTCAAATGTGCCTAAATGTTTTTTATTTTTAGTATATATATAATGGCAATAGTTGAGATACATAATACAAAGTATTTAATTCCACCAGTTCTGAATGGAGTGGGTATTTATCTAAGCTACCCTTTGTTTTTTTGCACCATAAAAAAGTTACAAACAGGTCCACTTTAACCAATTAGTGTTCCAAACTAAATTAGAATGTACATGCTAGTACAAAATCAAACTGGGATATATTGATACGTGGAAAGGAGACGGGAAAATAAACATTACATTTTGCCATTATTCCACAGTGATATATTTTGTTTTTTCCAATAGTTGCATAGTATTCTGTAATATAATAGTGACTACTGTATAACATATGTGTGTTATCAAACACCTTTTCTAGTGGTATACATGTAAACTAAAAAGCATAGCATGGATAGATATAACAAGACAACAGGATATAATAAGACGGTCCATTTGCCCTTTTTGAATCACTTTTTACTTATGAATTCATTATTTATAATAACTTTATGCACATCCCAAACATCTTCGAATAATTCAGGTTATACTACTTTCAGTGGAAGTCTACTCATTCAGTTGTGATTTTATTCGTTAGGTCAAACACTAAATTAGTGATCATGCAAAATCCGTGGAATTAAGCTTACAATCCATTGTTTATCCACAGTAATAAATTGGTCCTCTTTGAGCCGGTCCATTGTTGATAAGATCCGTGGTCTCTTTTGGAAATTTCATGTCATAAGAAGTCTTCTGCAGAACATGATCTGAAACTGAAATTTAGTACCTAATGATGCTAACAAAACACATGACTAGTAATTGAGCCTGAAAAATAAGTTCTCATTTCTACCTCTTATAGACATTTCCATGCACCATACAGGGACATGATACTTGGCATACACAACTTGAACTCTCAGACAAGATCTCTAGTATTATGCCAGAATGTAATTAAACAATATATCATTAAACATTTAATTCTATGGTTTGTCATTTCCAACACCAGTCAATATAATGTAGGTTTGGTAAATTATACCAATAAATCAAATAAGTTTACCACTTTATGGCAAAGCTAGCTTTATAAACCATGACTTATTCATATAGAGGGATATATGTGACAATGTAATGTCTTCAAATAACAGTAGTGTAGTTGTTGGGTTGAGTGTGGTTATTGAGTGGTGTAGTAGAGACTACAAATTGTAGTCCCATATCTTGGTTGACCAATAGAATGGTATTAGTATCTCCCTTGGATGTAGAGTTGCCACCTTTTGCGAAGCCACTCTCTGGACAGTCCTTGAGAGGTTGTGTCGGTCGTGTGTGAAGGGGTGGTTAGGGTGTGGCCATGGTCATAGTGTCTCAAGCGACAGCTAAATGCTTAGTTGAGAGAAAGGAGAGACAAGATAGAAAAGACAAAGTATGAGGAAGAAAGAAAAGAAAGAAAATGGGAAAATAGAGAAAATAAAAAGGATAGAAAGAAGGGAGGAGGAGGGCATAAACAGAAAGTAGGGAAATGATAAAGGAGGGGTAGAAACGAAAGACAAAGAATATGAGAGAGAGCCCAAACATAGATAATAGAGAAAGGAGAAAAGAAGAAAAGAGGGAAGAGAAATGCAAAAGGAGTGGAAATACAAATAAAACAAGGGAAGAGTATAAAGAGAGTAAGGAAAATCAGTTAACTGTCTGAAGGTGATGACATTTGGACCCCCAGTAGCTGCATCAGAAGAATAGATTATATACCTATAAATAGTGTTCCAGACAGAGTCAGTCACCCTCTGCTTTCCATGGAATCTGCACGGACAGAGGGTCCTCTCTCTTTAGTCTATAAATCTCCAACACATGCACATCTCAAGTATGTGTAGCACACCAACCATCTTCCCCACTCATACTGAATGTCGTCCTTCCATATGCTCACTGCTGTCATGGTCACTCCATGGCCCTGCTAAGGACATCATTACGTCGTTTTCAGTTGTCCAAAGGATGCCTAGTTACCCCACCTGAGGAATGTGGATTAACATTGCAACTAGCCCAGTATTTGGCAGGACATCAATATGTGCCCTGTGAGTCACCTCTTTATTCAGAGATGAGAGGTAACTCTACTTTGATGCCAGGGTCCATACTGTAACAAAGAACATGATCTGCCCCTTCTGTGATGTGATATACAGTGTGACTGGGCAACAAACCATAGAGGCACCATTTGGATGTCCAAATTATTTTTTCCTGTAGACTGTGATGTATTGCAAACACTATGACCAACTAAGGAGCTCACTGAGATGTATGGTAGTACTGGGTATAAAATTGAATTTAAAAAGTTAATGAATGTCAAATAATTTTTTTTTTTACACTGGAAGGGGAGAGCAGAAAAATGATAGAGGAAGGGGAGAAATTGAAGAAAAAGGAGGAAAGGGACACAAGACAAAAGGAGTTGAAATACAAACAAAACAAGAGTGTGATGAAAACCCATTAACTGGTAAATGAATTCAGGTGAATCAGCAGTGAATAAAATCACATAGATACTACATACCAGATTTTAATTCATATACATCCTCTGTAACTTGTTTTTACTAAAATATTTACTGGACTAACTTGCCATAATACCATAGTAGACAAAGAATATTGACTGGAGTTGCTTGCCATAATCCCATAGCGGACAAAATTTCAAAAAGGTCTAAAAATTATGTACTCACTTTGTTTTTCCAGCAATGGGTTTCTTTCTTCTAAAAATACTCAGGAAAGTGTTTGACCTGCAGGGTGTTTTTCCATCCCCAACGTGCATGCGCACAACATCAGAAGTAGTGAAAGCACTGCGAACGTTCCTTTCGGGTTTGGCAATAATTATATACATCTTGGGAGTGAACATACAGCCCAAGGCTACTGTTACACTAAGGCTGACTGCAAAAGACGTAGTGATGATTTTGTAGTTGCTTCCAAAGTAAATGGGGACAAATGCCAGCCAGATGATGCAAGTGGTGTACATGGTGAACGCAATGTATTTAGCCTCATTAAAATTAGCTGGAACATTACGAGTCTTGAAGGCATAATAGGTACAGCTCATGATGAGAAGTCCATTGTAGCCTACAGGGGCCACGACACCTAGATTGCTAGTATTACAAATCAAGTAAACGTCCTTAATGCTTGGGTAGGATAGTACAGGCATAGGGGGCTCCATTATTATTAGGGTAACTACCAGTGTAAGCTGCATGCTAATCAATGCTGAAGCAATGACAACCTGTGCGCAGGCACTCATAAAACGGGGCTTGCGTGTGCAGATCTTCTTTTTGCTTCCAGCTAGTATACGAGCAATACGATTAGTTTTGGTCACCAAAGCAGAATAACACATGGCTGAGGAAAGGCCTACCAACAAACGTTGCAGGTAACATGAGGTGGTGGTTGGTTTGGCTATCAGCGTGAATGGGCATATGTAGCCAAGAAAAATACCAGCCAGTATAATGAAACAGAGCTCTCGACTTGAAGATTTAACCACAGGTGTGTCCCTATACAGGATGAAGATTAAGGCGACAAACATTGTAACGAGGATTCCCACGCATGAAAAGGCCACCGCAATCATGGATTCTATGTCACTCCATTGCAGATATTTGACAACTATGGGCTCGCAGCCTACGGGAAACAGAAAATATGACTTTATGTACCAAGTGTAATGTGAACAATATGTAAGATATATGAAATGACCTACTTTTGCTTTTTACTTATGGTAAAACAAGCCTAACAACATTCTAATGTGTGATATGTTAGTGAGCAATCACTTTGTTGTAAGACATTTCTGCTAGTGTACATTATATGCCTGTCATTTTATCTTTTTTTGAGAATATTTTCTCTTTTTCACCACTGTGCCCCAACTGTTAACACTTTTCCAAGCAACCTTGGTCTCTGAACAGGACTGGCCACCAAGCACAGGCATGAAGGAGATGCAAGTGTAGGCGTGTTTAAAAATACTTGGTATGGGATGGGGGTGAAGGGAAGGCACAGCTTGAGATCCATGCCTCCTATAGGACGGTAAACAGGTCAATTTACCACATCGGGGTTTGTTTTATTAACTACCCTTGCCCCATCATGCAGATGTAGGGGAATGGGGAAAATCATTGATCCCGTCTTGATAAATATTGGTCCTGGGGACCCTGTTTATTTTCTCATAAGGAATTGGGGGTAAAACATTTCGCGCTTTCAGGGGAGGACATGCAAGTTAACCTGCATCCCCTCGTCTGAAACTTGCAAAATCTAAAGATGCATGACCTTGCAAACTCCTTGGTCCCAACTGAAATACTGACTGAAGCATTGATGCTGTGTCCAATCATACTACACCAAGTACACCAGGATTGGACATTGAGCCTATTTAACTCCCGTCAATTTCCATACTGACATGAATTTTATATGTAGAGAAATGCTATTGTGCAGATCTCATATTCCAAGGTGTCTAAGATCTTTCTCACATTATTACATATTCAGAGTCTGATGTATAAGCTGTATTTTCTGTATTAGTATGTCCTCACACATGTCAAAATAAGCATTCACTAGCATTCTTAGATCTTTAAAGTGTGCTGTTCATCTTGGACAAAACATTAACTGTAAATTTAACAGATTTGTATCATTCTTTCCTCAATAACATATAAGGAAAGAATAGAAACTTCTAAGAGCCTTTTCTGTCATGGAAACAAAGCACATCTATTAATCCACACTTCTTCTGTCACTTAACTGTAGGCTTCAAATTAATATGAATTAATATGAATAAGTGACCGAATAACTATTCATGGGCATTATTAGGGATGATGTACCTAATGTTATGTTTACAACACAGCATAGTAGGTGCAAAATCACCTTTAATCTACTTTAATCTATGTTAATGAATTTAGAACTAAATGCAATATTAGACTAGTACTGAATATGCAAGCCAGTTCCAGAAATAATTATTTCTTTTTTAATTCTGTAATTTTCTGCCCTGTTCATACTATTTCAGGCAATGCTTAATTGTCGAGTGATACACTTAATCAAATTATAAAAATTGTACACAGGTGAGGACTGTTAATTGTAAGGACAGCAGAAGATGTGACATCCATTCATGTTTGGATTTCAATATGCAGTGTAAGCTCAAACAATGTGCATTTTGAAATGGATTGTCAATCATGTATACATTTAGGAAGTGTGGAGTTACCACAACAGATAGAAAACTGCATTTACATTTTTATTCTACAATTCAAATGCACTTCTTAAGCAAATGGTTTGTTGAAGGTAACCGCCATCTGTTTCACAATATCACCTTATGGTGTTTATGTTGTCCCGACGGGAAACATAACAGTGGTTTCTCTAAAATATACAGAGCTGTTACCAGCCATATTCTTATGCTCAGAAATCAATCCCAGCCATTATAGAATCAACTGGCGATTTTTAGATTTTGTTCAGAAGCTTGTTGTGTTTCATGTTTATTTATTTTGTAAGGAAAGAGACAAAAGCCTCATATCTAGCTTCAATGAGACATCAACAGTCCCTACCTGTCAATCCAGGATTAGGCCACCAGCCTAGTTCACAGGCTTTGCAGGTAAACTCATCCTGAACAAACTCATTTTCTTTACATGGTGTGCAAATCCAGCAGCAGCTTACTTCACCTTTTCTTATAACCTGTAGCAAAGACAAAACGTGTGTGTTATAGGGGAATGTTCACCTACACAGCTTCTACATTAAAAAATTAATATGGACGGGGCCGGATTAACGTAGGGGCTGATAGAGCTGCAGCTCCAGGCCCCTACCTGAAAATAGGACCAGTCAGGGCCGGACTAACTGGGCCTATGCGTGGTCGATGTGGGCCGCGGGCCGGCAGACCAACATTCAAAGCTGCCACCCGGTCACGAAGTTCAAAGCAGCCGTCGTGCAACTGTAAGACCGCCTCCGATGGCTGCTTTAACTTCATTAGGTGGCCACCTAACTTCATTAGGTGGCCAGCGGATGTGCTCTTACAGCCACACGACGGCTGCTTTGAACTTTGTTGCTGGGCTGCCGCTTTGAAGATGTCATGTTCAAGAGGGCGGGGCTCACAGAGCAGTTCTACTTGACATGGAGAGGGTCTTCACCATGTCAAAAAAACAAAATGTAAGTATTACCAAAAAAATAGTGAGGGGGGGGTGGCTGGGTTTTGGCAATACAAAATCAATACTAACGGGGAGGGTATGGCGGGGTGAATAAATGTTTGTGATTGAGTGTGTGTGTGATAGCATGGATGTGTAAGTGTAGGGGGAGTAGCATGGCATAGGGAGGCTGAAATCACATTCCTATCATGCCCAGGTTCCAGCATGTCCTGGCTGCCTGGGCATGATAGGAGTGTGATTGCTGTTAGCAATTATATATATATGTACCATTTTTGCTCGATTATAAGACAAGGTTTTTTCCAGAGCAAATGCTCTGAAAAATACCCCTCGTCTTCTAATTGGGGTCATCTTATAATCAGACCTCAAATAGGTCTGGCTATGAGATTAAGATCCAGATCCCCCACAGTGCTGGTGCTTCTGATTCCCCGGTTTGTAGCCGGGGCAGCGTGTAGACGTCTACGCGATTCGCGTAGACAACGTCCGCTGCAGCCGGAAGGAAGTGCGGTTAGCAGCGGGGGTTGTCTGTGTCCAGAGGATGTATGCCCGATATACACAGACAACCGCCGCTGCTAACCGTACCTCCTTCCGGCTGCAGCGGAAGTTGCCCACGCGAATCACGTAGACGTCTACCTGCTGCCCGGACAACACACCGGGAGTCAGAAGCACTGGTAAGTTTGGGGGGGTGTTAAATGGGGGCATAAGGCATTTGTGTAGGCAGAGTGCTCCATGAAATGCCTTTTAACCCTCTATACGCCACTCTGTCTCCTGAGCCTCCCTGCCTATTTTATTTATTTCCATAAAAAGGCCCACCAAAATCCTTAGCATATAAGGCATTTCTGGAGGAAGAGTGGCACATATTGGTCAAAAGGCATATCATGGGGCACAGTGGCATATGGAAGGTTAAAAGGAATATAGTGGCACAGTGGCATTTAGGGAGTTAAAAGGCATATAATGGGGCACTAGTGGCACATAGGGGGATAAGGCATTTTCTTGGGGCAGAGTTGGCAAGCCTGGGGCAGATGCGCATAACTGAGGGGGCAGGTTGAAAATAAAGGAATCAACAGTCATAGCTTTATTAAAAAATAGTTACATAACATTAGTATATGAACATTTTACTGGTAAAAACTTTTTTCCGTATAGGGTCGTCATTATATTCTGGCTTTTTCTTTTTTTCCTAACTTAATATTCAGATTTTGGGGGGGTATAATCAGGGTCATCTTATAATCGAGCAAATACGGTGTATATATAACATTTTGGTGTATTAACCACACACATTTTTATTAAAAGTAAGAAACACACCAAAATTGGACAGAAAAAATCAATAACAATATTAATATATATATAATTGCTAAGAGCAATCACACTCCGATCATGCCCAAGCTACCAGTACATGCTAGAACCTGAGCATGATAGGAGTGTGATAGCTGTTAGCACTCACACTCCTATAATGCTAAGTCAGCCAGTACATGCTGGAATCTGGGTATGCCTGGGCATAATATGATTGTGATTGCTGTTATATATATATATATATGATTATTGTTGTTGATTTTTTTGTCTAATTTTGGTGTGTTACTTTAAATAAAAGTGTGCTGTTTTTTGTTGTTTTTTAAGGTTGGAGTGGTTATTTTCGGTTTCGGTCCAGAATTTTCATTTTGGTGCATCCCTACAAAGCCAGACACTGAAGTGGTAGGCCTGCACCACATCAGTGTTTGGCTTAGTATAGAGTTATGCTGCATTATTGGCAATGTCTGGCTCAATGTATAGTGATAGGAATTATGCTGTACCACCGTCAATGTGTGCATCTGTATATAGTGATAGGTGTTATGCTGTTCCACTGTCAGTGCGTGCCTCAGTATATAACGATAACAGTTATGCTGTACCACCATCAATGTCTACCTCAGTATATAGTGATAGGAGTTTTGTTGTACCTCCGTCAATATCTGCCTCAGTATATAATGATAACAGTTATGCTGTACCCTGTCAATGTTTGCCTAAAAATACAAGCTATGCAGTTTTAAAGTGTGTGTGTGGGGGTGTGTGCCACATACAGTATCCGCCCCAGGTGCCGAATACTGTAGGTACACCCCTGGATGGGTGTAATACATATGGCAGTGGGGGCATCACATTAACCAATACAAAAGGGGTGGGGGCATCAATACACAAGGGAAGGGGTTGGCTGAGGCATCACATAAATCAATATCAAAACCCGTCCAGCGGAAGTGCCAGCACCGGAAGTTGTATACGCGTATTGTGTAGATGTCCCCTGCCGGCCCTGCAAGACACCCGGGAGTCTGCTCTGGTAAGGCTTGGGGGCAGAGTTAAAATGCATCGTGTGAACGTTCACCGGCTGCGGCGATGCGCGTAAACAACCTCCGCTGCTGGCACGTCTGGACGATGTGCTTTAACAATCTCCCTTGCTGGGACTCCCCTCGTGGGAATTCCCGAAAGGGGAGGCTGTCTGAGCACATCGGAGAGTAGGATACAGGTCCCCTGCACCGCTGCGGGGATCTGTATCCTAACCCTGCTGCCTGCCCGGCGTCGGACGCTAGACCCCGAATATAGGCCACACCCCTACTTTAAAGACTTAAAGTGGGCGAAAAAAAGTGTGGCCTATATTCGGGCCAATACGGTAGATTTAGTTACTTGAGCTTTACTAATAGTTAGGGTAATCCTCTATGGTGTTTCCTGTTGTGAGATTGGGACCCATTGTTCAGTGATTAACACATACTCACTCTAACCCCATACACTACACACACATACATACACACTAATTTTCCTATTATTAGTTCAAATTGCCAGATCTCCCCCTCCCTCATGTTGTGCAAGCAGCTGCACTACTGCATTCCTACTACAGCGGTGTCACATAACACACTTGGGGCACATAATGTACCTGTTGAACTCGCATTATCACTCCCTAGGTACCTATATTGTTTCCTAAAGTAACAATGCACATATTTAATATTTTCGCATCTGCTGCACTAATCTTCCTTACAAGGTTTCTAAACCAATTAAGGCTATAGTTTGTAGCAACAGGGATTTTTTTTAAGCAGAGTTTGCAGACTGGTTCCTTTTTGTAGACTACCTGGCATGGGCTGGATTTAAAGGACATAAATGTCTTTTCCTGCTCTTCAACTTGCATCGAACACACAAAGAGATAACTTATATATAATTACTAAAGTCATAAAACAATAGAAATTAAATATAGGGACTTCGGTGATGTCACATTGACATCATCAGTGGCACCCTCTAGTTACAAGAGATATCCCTGTGATCATTTACATTCACCTCCCATAGGGTGCCTTGACGTGGCAAATGAGCTTACGTATGTTACAAAAATATTCTACTAATGCCTTATGTTTGCAGGTTTGGATTTGACTGCTGGTAATTTGTTCTTCGTTGCTTATAAAATATGACTTAAGTTTAATGTCATTGCCATTGTCAATTATGTCTTTGTACATCCTCTCAGCAATTTCTTTGGAGGTAGAGACATTTTGTTACTATTATTATTATTATTATGCCCTGCTCATCCTGTTCGCGTGAGCCGCCATTGGGTCCTCCATGCTACTGGACGCGCGCCCCCACAAGGATGGAGGGATCTAGACGTCATGACGACATGAGAGCCGTCTGCTCATGTGCAGACTGCTATCTCATGAATATTCATGCCGCTTCTTAAAGCGATATTTATGTATTTTCCTCCACCCCCTAATTAGATGGGTAGGAGGGTTTTAGGAGTCTGGAGGGATATTTAAACCCTCAGTTGGCATTCCACAGCCTGAAAACTACACTAAGAAAGATTGTGGTCAGCTCAATCTGTGGTCAGGGCAGGCAGTGGAGATACAGGGTCAAAACAGGAAGCCAAGGGTCAAAAGCCAGGGAGTTTGATAATAAAGGTAAGGTAACAGGAGTGAGGAATGTAGGTTATAACACTTTGCCACTGTGTACAAGACAGCAGAATAACTCAGCATTGAAGCAATTAACTGGCTGGGCTTTAAAGCTCACAGGAACAAGAAACCCCCCTGTTTTCCAGGCAGTGCAGGAGTGTCTGATCCCTGGGGAACCTATGGGATCTGCAGCGGGTGGGGTGGTGTCCACTAGACTCTCCCTGTGTTGATCCGGAGATGCGTCCTCCATGAGCGTGAGAGTTGGCTCATGCATGCGCACACTTGCATACCCATTCCTGACCTTAGTGTATGTTAAATATATAAAAGCAGAATGTTTCATTGGACAACATGCATTATATGTAATACTTAGTATGTATCGCGCTTTGGTGTTTGCAAAGTATGTACTATAATAGCTCATGGGAAAAACCTTCTTAATCTGGAGGGAAACAGAAAAAAGAAGGAACAAAAAAAGCTTCCTACTCAGTTTATAAATATTGTGTTTTTTACCGAGCATCTTCACTTGGTGTTTGACACAAGGTTAATGAATTAAATCCTGTTGATACTTTACCAAAATAATACAATGCAACCTATGGATAGTGTTTGCTTACATGCCAGCATAATCTGACTCTAAACACCTGAGCATAGCAGGGTGACAATCAGACAGTTGAAACAAACTTTGAATGTTTGCTAAACAGTAACTAATTTCTCCAAGAATGTACCAAGTGTGCACAACTGACACAAGAAAAATACATGTCTTTTCACATGGTAACTTTCTAGAGTAAATATTGCCAACAAGTCCGCCTACTCAGTTTTACTCAATAATAACCTCTGCAATGAAATACAAAGATAATTCTGTGTTTGGTAAGCAGTGCCTTTTAATTCGCTTTTACGTCAACGCTACAAATATCACATAGGCTAGAATTTGCCAAAACACACATCATATGTTACTCATCATCCTTATTATTTGTATTAACTCTAGATAGATTGTAGGCAATTTTTGAGATAGACTGCCACAGCTAGAGAACACCGGGAAACAAAAACCTCAAACTTCGTTATGAGAAAGCATTATCACAATTTTTTTTAAACAACCAATAAAAAAGTGTAAGAAATCATTGTTATGCGTTTATTCCGTTTTTCACACTTTAGGTCTGAATGCAACTTGAGTGCTAGGAACATATGTTCTCAAAAATATGGTGTAGCTATTAGAGGGTCTTCTGTGGAATGCTAGTGTATCCTATGACTGGTCCAATAGGATTCCTAATATAGTAGAACTTAAACCCTAACTGTGACTGTAAAAACCCATGTTTAGAAGGGCATGAGTACAGAGCCTACAGTACCTTCAACCACCATCTGTTCATCATCAGTACTGTATGTATACTACGTTGTCCTACCAAAAAAACGTACTTAAATCCTTCACGACAAAGCCCATACACGTACTGTGTCACTGTGCCATTTTGCTAACAAACATCAGGCAAGCAGGCAAGTGTGTATTCATACTGATTTGAATGGGAGTGATTTCCTGCTACTGATTGGCTCATTTGCAAGGATTGTTTGTCCACAGAGGAGGAAAGCAGCAGGAGAGCTGCAGTTTCTACCTCAGATGTTTTTTTTTTTAGTTTTTGGGACACTAAAACTTTCAATCAACTGTAATTTACCAACATACATGTTCATGAATAAAACTCACTTTGAGGGCAATCTCCAGATTAGATGGCTACAATGGACCATGCAATTATTACAAACAACCCAAAAAAAACCAACACAAAATCTCACCTTGATTTCCCCTAAAGAACACGGATCGCTGCATACGGAGCGGACCGTTCCACTTCTATTTATTTGAATCCTGTCATCAATGTTTAATACCCCTTCATGCCATGTTCCTATGAGCACGTAATCATAGTGGCTGGGTTCAATAAACTGAAGGTTCATTATATCATACCTAAAGTCACAAAGAAAATGCAGATTAAGCCATGATTTTAAATGTTTTACAAGATATCAATAATCATTCAAATGTTTACATGGGTATAACAAACTGAGTAGAATATGTACAAAAAGTTCTTAAATGAAAATATGAATGTTATTGACACAATCTAATATTTGCAAGGGATAATGATCATGTTAAACCAGCTACAACCTTCTGGAATTTGTAACATACAGTAAAAAAAGGTATGGTCATCCAGCATTTTAAATTATTTTTTTCATTAGATGATAATTTAATAAGGACTTATAGAAAGCTGGTAAAGAATACATTGCATACATGATAACTGTTATATGGGAGCTGCAAATGAGGTCTGTGTTCCAATGACCCATGATCTCCATAGCTTTTTCACCTTCTTTAGCTGGATCATTTTAAATGTTTTTGTGTTTGCCACACATAACCACTAGGATTATTTCCAACATGGTTACAATCATATAGCTAACATTCATTCCATGACCTGATTCTTATTTTGTTTCACTTGCATGGGGTTTCTCTGTGCCACACATGTACATACTAAATAAATTATGGTGAATCATTACTGAGTCTTTCAAGTAAATACAACAAGCTGTATTTATCAAGGGAAAACTTGAGAAATGCTACTGCACATGGCCAATTTTTTTGTTAAATTCAATAAATTTTTTTACCTGTTTGCATTTAATTTCCCATGTTGCACCCAAGTTGGTCTAGTTTTACACCAAATTTTAGATGCCCTTAAATGCCCTTTTTGCAGGATCCTGACAGACATAGCATTTGGATAAATTGTATATATGCAATACATCTTTCTATGGCTACCAGTGTGGTGTAGCACCAGGCCTGGTGCTTCACTAATGGTGTTCAGAGAGGACTTGTTAGACCATGTTGGAGTTATAAAAAAAAGAAAAAAGAGTTGTCATATTTACTGTTACTGCCACTTTAACTGCAGATGAGGTACACAGCCATTATGTGGCTTTAATGTTAGTCTGTATCAGCTGATTTGATAATAGGTATATACTAAGGTGACACTGACAAGGTGTGTGGGTGCTAGAGTAAACAGACAGCACCAATGTAGACATACGACTTGTAAAACTCCACACAACTGAACTTGTTCAAAAAAATTAATAAACTATTTAAGATGAAGAGCGGGTCCATGACATTTACTCAAGAAAGAAAAGCATATTATGGAGCCTTATCACAATAAAATTATTTTGAACTGGATGGACAAATACATCCTCTTTACTTCAGTTGTTGTCTTAGTCATTCAGAAAAGTGATGGTTGTAGAAATGAAGGAATAAATCAAACCAATGTCTCACCTTCCAGGTGCATCACCCTTTTCATCGAAAAAGATGTCTTCACCAGAAATGCCTACAAATGAAGTCTTAATAAGGAACTCAAGTAGTTTGCTTCCATCTATAGGTTTCATTGCATCACATAGACCAACGTGCCC
The DNA here is from genome assembly GCA_009364415.1 of Spea multiplicata. Lineage (NCBI taxonomy): Eukaryota > Metazoa > Chordata > Amphibia > Anura > Pelobatidae > Spea > Spea multiplicata. The sequence goes on from VKOC01020753.1 coordinate 16,154, forward strand.
TGGACATAGTTCAGTATGCATATCATGGAGACCATGAGCCATCGCATATAGTGCATTAATGACAAAGCCCATTTTGCTGTCTTGAACATAGTTGTCTTCTAAACTCTCATTACCTGAAAGAAATGCAGAATACATGTAATGCAGAATACATGTAAAAATGTTCTATGACTATAAAGTGATCAACATTAATCCACAGCAATACAAATACCTATACTACCTAAGATATGAATTACAGCATGTACTCAGAAACACTCAGAAAATGCTATGGACATTCATCTTCACCTGATTGGCATAATGTTTCGCCTCCATTAGTTTATTTTGTTTGTTTATTCTACCTCTATAACCGAAGTAGTGCCAGACCCCTTCATAAGCATATTTCCATATTACTAAAAAAAATGTAAAATTGTAACAGTGTAACTAACAATGTAAGTGGGAATATTTTTTTTTTAAAAAAATGTAAACGCTGTGTATTTATTTACACACTACATGTTGTTTCTGCTGTTCATAACGACCGAAGGATGGGGATTTTCACATCAAGACATACATCAACTTTGCAAACTCATAGAATGTTGATATTATATCAGCTATAGATGTGTGAGTAAGTGGAAGCCACAGGAAGATCAATTTATGCCCTTTAATATAGCGTGAAGTGCCTTCTTTTCGTTTCTGAAGTTACACATCATATCGCACCTTATTTGTAGCCCTAGTACATAAACAGATGTCAAAATCTAAATTGGTTATGCTCTCCATGCTTTATGAAGTAATAAAAGCAGTGGTACTGAAGAATCTTTAGTCCCTCTGTTCACAAATAAATTCGAGAATGCTGTTCACCTGCAACATTTTGAATATATATCTATTCATATGATGCAGACTTAAAGGACCTCTTAAAATTTGGCCCTGGAACTGAACCCGTCTGCCTATCATTAAGTAGGAAGCAGAGCATATTCAGAGCTGCCCGTTTGGTAAGAGAATTGCGCAACTGCCAGATCAAAAGAGGATGAAATTACTAACATTATGCCCTGGAATCAGTTCTGTAAATCTTCCAAATTTCAGTTGCCATAGTAACAGGCTTACTGAACTATAAATTTAAAAAAAAAATCTTAGCATATACTGAGTTACAAATTATATATGTTTTTACTTCCGACATGCAACTCGTATTGAGTATGTTATGAAAGTAAACGAATTGACTACAATAAACACTTAATGACAAAACGCTTGCCGTTAATATGAACAGAAGACACATTTCAGTGGTATCCTAACAACCCCCAGATTTACAGCTGATACAGTTACTGAACAAGTCAATGCGGATGAAAAAGGATTTAATATGCCCCATGCAGTCTTCACTGCAGATAATGCCACTGCTGGGAGGGAGTGAAGGCAGGGAATGGAAGGGAAAGGGGAAAGTGAAAGAGAAGGAAAAAGAAAGGGAATGGAAAAGAAAGAAAGGAAATAGATGGCAAGGGGTGAAAGGAAAGGAAAATGAATAGTAAGGAAAGGAAAGGGGTGGAAAAGGAGTGGAAAGGAAATAGAAAGAAAATAAGGGAAATTAAATTCAATGGAAAAAGAAATAAAAGGGAAAAAAGGAAATGGAAGAGAAAATACAGAGAAAGGAAATCATAAACTGTGATTGTGGCAAAAGACTCTGCAATCCTACTTGCCTCATATGTTTATCCCATACCTGCAAACAATTGCTATGGAAACACATGTGTGCATGTCATGGAACCAATCCCTACCAGATTACAGCAGAAGGATCCTCCAAACGTACACCCTTTGTATAGTGCCTAACCATATCCTTCTCACCACCCCCTCTTTCCACAGAATAGCCAGTTGAAGGAAAAACATTTTAAATAAAAATGTTTGTTATATTCAGTAGACAGTGCAATGATTTATTCAACTGTGTGCATGGGAGTATACTGTACATGTCAGAGAAATGTAACTTCATTGGCACCAAAATGGTACAAACTTGAAAAAAAATTATCATCCAGCTATAATCAATGAAGCCACTCGTTCTTCATCATTGGACAGTGGAAAGAGGGCCATTTGAAAACTACAATAAAAAAGGAAATTCATGTCCAAATGGTTAATGCTTATATTTAATCCTGGGCATGTGATTGGGGGTATATGTGTGAATTCCATGATACATATGGGACGGGTGTGACGGTGACAAGAGCAACTGAGGTCAAATTTGGAGCCCCCGCAACCCACATACATAGGAAAAAAAAACAGCTTCCCAGTGTCAACACTGTCCCAAGAAATATCTTCTCAGTAAACTTTACGTCAGTCTGAAAACAAATTGAGTCTGTGTGCTCAATAATTTTCAACGTAAAGTGCCACACAAGAGCTCTCATTCATTGATCACTAAGGATGGAAAATGGGGGATAGGTAATTTTTTAAAACATATATCTTAAAAATTACATATTTTGGCGTAATTCTGCCAGCACAACATAAGAAAATGTGAATTTCCATGAAAGGTACACTTAAGATGGCCACTTGCTATGCAAGGTCCTTACAATGTATGTCTAATGGAAAAATATTCCTCTAACAACAAAACAACACTTTTAATTATAAAATTCTGTGTGACAAGTCTCCAGTGGACTAAATGATATGAAATAATGCAGAAATTGTTTCCACTAAGTAAGTTGCAGTACATTTAGTAATCACAATGTGTTGTCTTTTGAGACATAATATTGCAAACCAGTGAGAAAGCTTAATTATGGACTCATTTTGGTTTTGTCAGTAAGTTGACTGCCGTGAACTCATCACAGGAATAACATTTCGAACTGAAATTCAGCGTTCAAAGTGTTTTTGAATCAACAGACTTGTGAACACATGGAACACCTGCACAACAATGTGAAAATCAAAGTGACGTAGTGATCGAGTTGAAAAACCCTTAAGAGGGCATTTCAGAATTTTAATTGATTTGCAAATCGTAATCATATTGTACCTTCTGTCACTAAATCAAGTAGAACGTTGTAAATAAGACGCAATCTATTTTTCTTTATTGATCCAGAGCATAACTGGTTCTTGAAAATTGTATTCTATACACATTAGATTGCTTTTCATCTGGTGTTTACCTCACTGAATGAGGGTGTCCATTATCCCAGTGTTCTAGTGGGAAGTATACTTAGGAGCTCTCCAGATTGAACCGGGTGTATCTGGGTGAAGCCCTTCTTCCCCGGATCTCCAGGTCAGTTTCTTCTTTTTCCGTGCAAGGTTAGTATGCTTGGCTACACTCGCTTGCCTCTCGCTAAAAGCCACCATACCTGGGAACTTTCCAGGGTAGGCTACCCAGAGCTTTCTCTCTTCTGGTGGAGTGGCTAGAGTTAGGTGGGATATCAGTGCCTCATATGAAATAAAATTATCTGCCCTCCTATATGCTTTCTGGTCTACATTTCAAAGAGACTGCAAAGGGCTTAAGGAAATTTGTGTTCCTATAGTGGGATAATGTTTGTGCCAGCATTGCCAAATTTAAATGCACCAGGTACAACAATACGGTCCTCAGGTATGTCAAATATAGATCACTTGAAAATCTCTCTGTTATTTATAAGCATATACATCAAGAATAAACCATTCATTTATTGGGGATTAAGAATGTACAAAGCCATGGGACAAGACAGTCAAAAGGGGCCTTTGCGAAATACTGAGTAACATATATTTGTACTCTAAAATAACACGTTATCATCGCTCATTTACAGAAGGGTGACAGGTGTCTCTTTAGCATATGTATCTCCTCCCTGGTGCTGTATAGTAATGTACTTTGGTAAACTTGGAGACCTGGAGGCTTTCATTGTAGGCAAATGTGAAATTTCAGATCAAACATCACAGTGAGCTGACTTTGGTAATAAAACCCTGCTTGTCCAATAGAACCCTTTACGCCGTAGGCTCTTATTATTCAGAGTATCAGTGTTCTATTGTTTACCGCAAAACAATGTGATAAGGAGTCAGAGTGTTTGTCTAGTAGATTGGGATAAAATACTCAGAACCATGGAAATACAGTATAAAATCAAGGGATTCCTAGCCACAATGACAGTAAAAAAATCTAACCTTATTGACGTTGATAATAAAATAAATTCTTACCTTTACATATCTTTTTAAAGTTTTTATTTTCTTGTGGATGACCTGGAATACGACACTGGAATCTGTGTTGCCAAAATTCACTAAACCAGGGGTTTCTGGAATTAGTATCCAAACGTAGACTTAGAAAATAGTCATCAAATGATCTCACTTCAGGAGATTGCAGTTTTATAGTAATTCCTCCATTGGCTTCTTCTTCAAATCCCTCTATGACTTCATCTCTGTCTGCCCATCCATCACTACAAGCAATGGGGGGAAAAACAGATTGTAATATAGAGCAAATAAATTGCCATTCGTATTTCATATGGCATGTCAGATTTACTTTTGTAGAAAAGTTCCACCTCCATTTTAAACTCTCGTGAAAAAAAATGCTTCAATTCTGGTTGTCAGTCAAGCTTAAAACTCATGGTCCGTTCCCACACCCATTAGTAGACTATTTCTGTGTAAGAGGTGAATCACTTCTATAAAGAGCTATTGTCCTCGTCACATGAAATTAACCCTGATTAGGATCAAATTAGATTAAATTTATCAGTGGTGCACAGCTCCAGCCCTTAAAATATCCAAACCCAAGTTGGGCTATCCAAAAACCGTGACCTGTTTACAGCCCTTGAGTAGTGATTTTTGGATAACCCCCTTTTCTGTGGGCTTAAAATGAGAGAATCTATGACTTTTGCCGATTGTCCCCTAGAAAATAAACCACTTTTTACCCTACAGAGTGCGAATGAGGTAGACACTGATTTCCTCTGTCTGTCCTGGTATCCAAAGAGTGCTCCAATGGACCTAAAACATATCCTAACTGAGTCAGGAACCAGGTTCTCAGTGTTCCTGGTGTCTACTAAGTAAGCAGGCAGTGATCTATGAATGTCAAATTATGTAAGGTGGCATCAAGTTATTTATGCTTAAATTAAAACAAATTCCAACAATGTGCAGTATTTTTCTCCCACTATACCGGCTAAAAGCTTAAACGTTCTAGTAGAAAGAAAAATGTTTTTTAAAAAAAAGCCTACATTAATGTGATTGCCCCCATGATTAATGATTTTGTATGCAGTAATAAATCTGCAGTGCTTATTGAACAAAAACCTGTGAACGTTCTCCTAATCATAAAACAACATGATTCTGCAGTAACTACAAAGAACCACATTTCCCTCTAGCACAAAAGAATCAATAATCCAAAACTCTTAAACTTGGCAAAGGAAATATTTCTGGTTTTTGAAAACACTGATTAACTTCAGTGTATCCCTGAATTTCTGTGATGTGAAGATATGTATTTTTTTTTAATCCAAACATAATGTAGGTTTGGGGAGCAGAACTGGTGTGATCCTTCCCTTTATATAATTATTCATAATCTGCATGACAGTTCCCCTGCCCTCATGTATGCGCCTAGAATAGTGAAACAATATTAAAAATTGAACATCAAATTGTAAGCCCTAAATTACTGCTGGCTCATTTTGAAACGGGTATATCATATTAATAGCGAATAATAGTCCTACAGTTGTGTTATTACACAGTTCAGCTGATAGTAGACAAGGAGCTCCGGTTGACCCTCAGTGATGTAGTCACCTTGGATGCTGCCCTAGGCTTGATCCAAGGCAGCAGACCTAACTGTCCCACTTTACAGCTGCAGTCCTTACTGCTGAGTACTGGGTTATATCACAGTATGCTACATGTCTTAAAGGTGGTCATGCTGCCCTCTTGTGCTAAGTTAGGACAAAATAAATTGCCACCCTTAGTCTCCAGGTTGTGGACTTGTAGGAAAAAAATTTGAAAATAGATGTTTGCCAACGGGGCTTGTATCTGGGCTTGTATGTGGGGCCAATGTTTTGGAAGGATCTCATTATTCTTTTTTAAAAGATTTAATTCCAAATATCCAACTTGATCATCTCTCTACTTCCTCTTAACTACATTTCTGGACTCCAACTCTCTTCTCAACCCTCTTTAATCTGGATTCCCCTGTTGACATTCTACCAAGACTGTCTTTACTAAAGTTACTAATGACCTACTTATCCAAAGAACACTACTCCAATTCCAAGGGAACTACTACACTGTGGACCACACTCTTCTCTGGCATTGCTGGCACATTGAACTGTATGGCGGCATCGGGCTGTCTGGTGGTTGATGAGATTATACCCCTAATCCTATCATGTGTTGTGTATAAATATCTGTGCTGTGTTCAATAAACAGTGTAGGTTCTGTTTTACCCCTACACTCTGTCTCGGCTAGTGACTGGGGGAATATGAAGGGTTAATCCCTTGAGAAATTGAGCATTCACAGCAAGTTACTAAAGATTGGTAATAAAACCAATGTAACTACTGTGACTACCATCGAGTGTTGCCCACCACAAGCTTAATGTATCACTGACGTGGTAAGACAAAGGGTGTCTGTGGCGACACAGTTCCAATTGTCGCCGGCCATCGCAGCGGTTCCTGGTTAGGTGCATCGATCGTTTCCTAGCTTGTAGAGACCCCATTCCTGGCTAGTTCTTGTGAGTCTGGTTACAGGAGTCCCGTTCACCCTGTGCCCCCAATGAGTATTAGTTAGACATTAGAGGGGACTGGGCAGGCAGGTAAGGAGTCTCCCCAGGAATCCAGTGCCCTCCCCCTAAACTCAAACATACTCCCATGTGTCCTCAGCCTCAGGGGGTTACCGTTACACCCCAAGGCTCAGTTCTAGGACTCTTTCTGTTCTTACTTTACACTACTTTTGGATTTCAATATCACCTGTATGTCGATGACACCCAGGTCTACCTATCCTCTCCTGATCTCTCTCCCTCCCTCTTAACTGGCGTAACTAACTGCATCGCTCTCTCTAACTTGATGTCTGCATGATTCCTAAAACTAAATAACTTTGAAACTGAAATCTTCCCTCCAATTCTAACATTCCCTCAACAATATCCCTCAATGGTGCAATCATCTCCCTGTCCTCTCACACTCACTGCCTTGGTGTCGCCATTGCAGCATTTTAATCAGTGTAAAACCTACAAAAAAGGGTTTAATGATGAATCTTGCTCTGATGTAGTTCTAAAAGTATATTCTCTTAGGCTACAAATAGGCCACACTTAATGTATGTACTAATGTGATTATTACCGTCACAAAAACCAAATAAAATTATTATTTTTTTGTAACAAAAAAGAAACAAAGCAAAACAGCCTAAAGTAATCTACTCAAATGGCTGTTGGGGAGATAAATGCCCGATCTTAGCTTGCTTTTTGCCAATTCTCCACCCATTTTACCTTCCACTAAAGTCTGCCTCTAAGCACAGCTAGCCCAGTCTCCTAAACAAGGCTAGCCCTGCTCCAAATTATGGCTGTCCCTCCATGAAGCTATTCCCCCAAAGGATGAAAAAAAAGACAGATAGCCTACCTTGCGAAGTTCCCTGGTAAATGCAAAATAATTTTGTTTTTAACTTGATGAATCCATTATGTTATATCTCTGATTCCACAAAATAATTTTTTCCATAACACTTTCACAGTAGCTATTAGGCCTTTTGACTAATCATAAGTATAGTGGCTTTCATTAAGGGAAAGGTTGAAGTGTTTTATTGACATTTCATTTTCAACTTGGTGAATAGGTTGCGGTGTTATTCTTTTCCGTAGAGATTTCAGCAATGGAGCCTTGGTATACCTATATACTTTAGGTAGGGCTGTGCTGCTAAAATGCAATTTTACTGAGATTTTAGTCCATGTATTTACAATAGAGACTGTTTTCATTTTATTTTTATTATAACACATCATATTCTTAATATGCCAGATATCATATTATTAAATCAGTTTGAAAGAAAGTTTGAATTTCATACCTTAATGAATAGCTACATGACCAAAGATATTTTGCACCCCTCATATCCAATGGCTACAGTTTTTGTGGTTGTTCCTGTTTCCTTATTTTCCACATATATTTTGGAAGTTGCACAATGTATTGTGTTAATTAGCTAATACTAACTTGCCCCCAGCAAACTCAGTCACTAACATGTTACCCAACAAAAATAAACACTTATTAAATACTAAAAGTCCAGCTAAAATTTTCTAAATCGTAGTATTTTTTTCAAATGTCTTTTCCTACTATCAAAGACTAAACCTTCTCATTTGCCTAATCCGACCTCTATATTTAAATACAACCCCCCTTAAATGTCCTCAGACTAAAAAATGTTTTAAAGATCAAATTTTACAAGTGTCCTGGGCTGACTGATCCTTGCAAAAACAAAAAGGATCAAGGGGTTACATCTTAAAGTCTATTTTTTTGGCAGAGGAATAGAACTTCAGACACAAACAGTGTTTATCATGTGAGCTATGATAGGTCATTACCCCATCAGTGTGAGATGGACTCCTTCAATTGCAAACATTGCACATAGGTGAGTTCAGAGACACAGAATCTTTAGTAGCACAAAACAATAAATAGGTAAGATAATTAATATATAAATATATATATATATATTGTTTGAGCTCTTGTTGGGAATTTGGAAGGTTTAAAGGGTTTGATAGGAGTGTATCAAAGTTTTTCACAGCCCTGAAAGTAATGATATTGTAATGAAAGTAGTGTATATAAAAGGCAGAGAATGGTGGTTATGAGCGCCTTACTAAAAACTTTAATGAAGTTATCAATGAGTCCCAATTAAAAAGAAAAATCTCTGTAAAGCCACACGTCTACCCAAACATCCTAAAAGAAAGCTGTCACTCTTTGGCTTTTTGAAATATATGTATATGTAGAAAAAAAGCTTAGGAAAGTAATTATTCCCAAATTAACTACAGCATGAATTTGTGTTCTTGAAATCTAAAATCTACAAAGGCTGTAAGACCAGACGCATATGTTTTCAAAGAAACAATACACTACACACTTGTGGGGCTTTGCAAATTAGTACTTCATGGAGAGTTTGTCACTCTACTAAATCTGTATTATAATAGCTGGTATTGTATTCCCTCTAATTATCATACACTTTGCTGTGTGCATGCTTTTGACTAAACGTCACATTGTCAAGATTGCTTTCCATCAACTTACAAGCATGAGTACATATTCTGATTTTCTTTCTAGCTTTCCTGATGTGTTCCATAGTTGAAAAGGCATACAAACCTGTCTGGAATTCCTTTGCCTGCTGTGAAACTGTATATCGTCACAGAGCAGTTAATAGTTTATGTCAAGAAGATGATCTGCTTTAAAAGTCTTTTTGGAATATACATATAGGAGTCTATTCACAGAAAAGTAATCAGCTTGTAAATCCAACTCATATGGCAATGTGCAGATTCGCAAAAAATCCAGTAGATGTGCTGGTGACTTGAAAAATCCAGACTCGCATAGGACTTGATGTCAGAGCTTGTGACTCACCAACTACATGCTTGTGAGTTGCCCTCAACAACATCTAAGGACTTGCAAGTGACTGTGCAAGTTCCACTATTTTTTTAATTCCACCTGACCATCATACCCATGTGCTCTGTCTGATATTTTCAATAAACAAATATTCTATGAACAAATTATATACAAAGTTTTCCATATGAAGCCCCAGTTGACCTTCATACCACCACCAAAATGCAATTTTCTAATTATGCAATCAGAGTAACCCTTGTAATTTAAATAATTGTTATCATTTTTCTTTTAAATGCCTTTCTGAGTTACTAGCTAATAACTTACAACTGATCTCTCTTTCAAACAAAATATTTAAAAATACAGGTTGACATTACCTGATCCAAAAATTGTTTTCAAATAAAGGAGCTCAGGGGATGCCTGAATAGCAGATCAGATATCCAAAGTTATCACTTATCAGGAATATTTCTGGTCCCAAGCATTTCGGATAAGGGATACTCAACATGTATTAAAAATATTTTAAGGCATTGACTTGACTAGTCCCTCAGTGTATCTGCTGTCATGCTGTGTAATTTGACCTTTAATAGGATGGCCCGTTAAAGTTCTTATTATCAAGGAGCTTGCCATCTTGGAGTACTTATGCAAAAAAAAGGCCCACCTATTTTGCACCCATGTTCACTGTAAAATATGCACTGCACCTCCCCATCCAATGACTGGCCAATCTTGCCACATTAGACAGGGCTGTTGGGAAGTGGCATATAACTCCTGGTGAAGACTGCCCCATTCATACCAAGGCATACCAGGGCAACTGGCACAAATATAATGTATAATAACATAATATTACATATACAAAAATGTTGTGTTGAATATATAATCAGCATTTGCCCTTCAAGTCTTCTCACCAGCAGGGTGCAAGCTCCTGGAAGGAAATTTAAGGGAGTGCAGTGAATGAAGGGAAGGAGGGCACTGACAGATCACATTCTATGACCTAAAGACCTCATACTCTTCCTGCCTGGGCGCAGATGGACACTGTGGGAGAAGAGCCAGCTCCGCACTGGATTATCAGGTAATATGCCTACCTGCTGTAGAGGCTGCTCCTCTCTACTAGGGTCTGACAGTCCCTCATATTAATTCAGACCTCACATACCTGCTTATGAAAGCACTGGAGCAGCTCAGCTACTATAGATCAAGTCTGCTACATGATGGAGACTCAAGGTCCCCTACCACCCTGCTCCATCTGTTCACCGGTTAAACCAGCCCTGATTGTTATCTCCAATTTTATAACAAAGAATTTAGAATTCACAGAAAATCTTAAGATAATTCATTTTTTTTTACATTTCACACTTTACATAGTTTTGTAACAGCTTTAAGATGCAAATGAGAAAATATTTAAGGTTTAAATTCACAGTTAATTTTAGGCTTCCGTGAGCATTATTTCTTTAGTCTGAAACAAATAAACGCAATGGGATTGGGAGTGAAAAACCAAAGATCATATCACATCACTAAGCTAAAGTTGTAGAGAAGCAATGTGTATATCTAAAAGCTTATTTGGATAATACATTTCTTTGTCATTATTTGCAGAGAATTACGGATTGTGTCAAATATGTAACAGCTTCACATCTGCATTCTGTGAGGCCATCGCAAATGCTAATGTAAAGTGACTTAAATCTGTGTCAGGGCGGACAGCATGCAATATGACAAATTAGAAAGTTCATTTCAAAAAGGTATGTCAGGCAGTTTTCATTTCATAGGCTAGGGCTTTTCACAGACTGGGAATGTCATAATTGCAGTGATTTCTGAATAAGATTTAGTGGCCATTATGTTCAACATTGTTGGCAGGGTCACCAAACTCTCTAGAATGTCACCTACCCAGTGACTTTAATCAAAAACTGTATGATTGGATTTTATAATTGAATCCACATAAAGCAGACTGAACATACAAAGAGGTTGAAGGGACATTTAGTTCGAAAATATAGTAAAACAGGTATTCGTAGTGCTCAAGACAGCGATAAAAGCACCACCTGAAGAATTACATTATGAGAGACAGAGAGGAAGAGATAAGGAACTGGGCAAAGGCCACTTAAGAAATCATGTAACTAAATCTAGTCGAGAAGCTGGATTAAAAGTGAATGATGTGTTTCAATGGGAACAAAAACTAATGATATAACAGTATAACTGATGGCTAAATGTAGGATTTCATAAATAAAGTAAATGCAAAGAAACCTTAAAAATGATTCTTAAAAAGTAATACAATATTGGAATGGTTTACTCATATGTTAATTATTATGATAAAACCCAACAGCTCAAGTAAGTAACTGTAGAACTGTAGACTGGCTGTCTTTGAAACTCCAAACACAGCTGCACAGCGGTTCTGGAACAAATCACCCTTCCTAAGAAAAAACCTACATATATATATTATATTGGAACAAAAAACAGCCACAGGACTATTTAAAGGTATTAAGGGCACCTCACTCCATATAGTATCTCAAAGGTGAGAAGTATCTCTGCTAATTTGACAATAAGCGTCTTCAGTGTTGCTGGGTTAGACATGGTAAGACTTCTATTGAGTTGCAGTTCAGTTGGTGGTCACTTTTAGCAGTTTAATGGAATTTTAGGACAACTTGCTTCTTTTTCTGCAGAATTGAGATGACTGTGCCGCGCTGGAGCATTTTTTTCAAACTGATTGCCGACTTGGCCTAAGTCATGTTTCTATAAACAGATGAGGTACAATGTTTTTCATAGTTCTGCATGTTGAAAGTCCAGTTTACTTGAATTGAAGTGAACAAATCAGCTGCTCAATTTCAGCCAACTGTCAAGCAACTCAACTTGTTTTAACACAACTCAAACCTTAGGGGAACAGCCCCAAAACGGTGGATACATCTAGGAGAATAAACATGTGCTTGGCAGAATTCAAACTATTATATGTGGTTGAAAAGGCACTGCATTCAAGTATTTTAGCCTGCAGAATAGCAAAACTAGTGAAATACAAATTAAAAATAACGACATGATTCTTCTTAAGGATGTGTCAAGGTCAGGTACAGTATAGCATAGACAACCACTGTACCAGTGTATTAACAGGGGGTAGAATAAATAGATTTCATTTCAATAATTCTGACTAGAGAGTCATAGCATAATTCAGCCTTGGATTAGAAAAGACCAGTCAGTTGCTTCAGCAAGAAGGGGACAGGGAAGGGGATAACAAAGCATCAGACAAGAAAGTATAAATAGCAATTTTATTTACGTCAATAATATATTTCAGATGCTACCAGATCATCTGTGTATCTATCTATCTAGTTAAGTAAACTAAACCATAAGAAAAGAACTGTAGCATTTTCTCAGTGCTGCTGATTATATGTTATCCGAAAATGGCTTCAAGTGGGATATTTGTGACTCACATATCTGTGTGTAAGAATGGTGTTTGCGAATGATCTACTACGCTAGAACTAGAAGAGAAACGTGATTCTCTCTGAGGCAAGGACTGTAGACGGAATTACAGATAACTGTTCTTCACTAAGTTGGTGACTGTAACATACAGTAAGCATCTCTTTCCCTTTAAAGGAAGAGGACTCTGGACAGGAACAGGAAGTGTGGGATTAGCTTGCTGGGAGCTGGGACATGGAAGGAGGAATATGGTGATGTTAAGAAACAAAATAAAGAAAGTTGCTGTTACAAGTCTCTGAGTGTCTGCAGTTTTTGACAATATTACAATTGGCGACGAGGAGAAGAATTGGAGACCTGCTGCACACAGACACTGTTCTGCTGCACACTGGTGAGCACAGCTAAGATGGCAGATTCCCTGCACATGTTCCCAAAGTTTGATACAACTGATGTTAATAACCTGGCTCATAACTGGAAGAAATGGCTTACTAGATTTGACAACTTTCTGGATGCTATGGACATAAAAGATGATAAAAGAAAAAGAGCTTTATTACTACACTATGCTGGCACAGAGGTATATGACATATTCAGCACACTATATGCTGCAGATACTGATACATACTGTGGCTGCTCCAAAGCCTTAACAGATTATTTCAACCCTAGACAGAACATCAGATATGAGAGATACAAATTTAGGATTACTAAGCAACTTCCAGAAGAATCCATGGACACATATGTCACACGCTTAAAAGACCTGGCCCAAGGATGTGCTTTTGCTGATGTTGATGATGAAATTATCACACAAGTAATTGTATCTTGCACATCATCTACTATACGCCGCAAAGCATTACAGCAAGACTATACTCTGCCTGACCTTCTTAAAATGGCTCGTGCCATAGAAATTGCAGATTTTCAAGCAGCTTCAATAGAAAAGGAACCTGATTCACATGTGCATCAGATGCGACATAAAATTACACCTGACATCCGCACAAAAAGGAATAAAACATGTTACAGATGTGGGAAGAACTTTCCTCATATAAATAAATGTCCAGCTTTAGGCCAAACATGCAGCAAATGTGGGAAGGAGAACCATTTTGCTGCTGTCTGCAAATCAACAAATACCAAGACTTCGTTCAGCTCCACACACAAAGCTAATGTGCAAATGTTGCATGAAGAGGCAGAGGAGATTTCCACCACGACGGGTGACTATGTTTTCATTACTTCCACTGGTAAATCTGCACAGTCTCCTAGTGTTACACTCACTTTATTCAGCACTGACATTGCATTTACTATTGACACTGGAGCATCAGTGAATATCTTAGACAGTGACACATATGAACTATTGAAATTGAAGCCTGTTCTGGAAAGTGTTCACACTAAAATCTTCCCATACGGTTCACAAATCCCACTACCTACCATGGGAAAATTTGATGCTGACATTAGTTACAAGGATAAAAGTCAGAGGACAAGTTTTTACATCTTACAAGGATCTGGAGGCTGTCTTCTTAGTTACCATACCGCCATGAACCTGGGTCTCATCCAGATCGTTCATACGATAGTTGATCCTGATGACAAGGATGTGCAACATATGCTAAATGAATTTTCTCATTTGTTCAGTGGCCTTGGAAAATTGAAAGACTTTCAGGTACATCTTCATGTGGATGAGAACATTCGCCCAGTTGCACAAGCTCATCGACGAATTCCATTTCATCTGAGACAAAAAGTAGAAGAAGAACTCCAAAGTTTAGAAGAGCAAGACATCATTGAATGCGTCACTGGTCCCACTCCATGGGTTTCTCCAATTGTGGTAGTTCCAAAACCAAAATTTCCTGACAAGGTGAGACTTTGTGTTGACATGCGCCTTCCGAACGTTGCCATTCAGCGGGAAAGACACATCTCTCCCACAATAAATGACATTATCCATCTGCTAAATGGCGCAACTGTATTTTCAAGACTGGACCTTAATAAGGGTTACCATCAGCTGGAATTGAGCCCGGAATCCAGATACCTGACAACATTCTCTACACATTTAGGCCTCAGAAGATATAAACGGTTAACATTTGGGGTTTGTTCTGCTGCAGAAATCTTTCAAGATGCTATAAGGAATGTAATTCATCATATTCCCAATGTTTTCAACTACAGTGATGACATTCTAGTATTTGGTAGAACCCAGGTTGAACACAATTGTGCATTACGTGCTGTTTTTGAGTGTTTATCATCTCAGGGTCTTACCTTGAATAAACAGAAATGTGAATTTAACAAAACTTCCTTGGAGTTTTATGGTCACATCTTCTCGGCAGCTGGAATGCAGCCTGATCCAAATAAGGTACAGGCAATCAAAATGGCCACAGTTCCTCAGAATGTCAGTGAAGTTCGTTCCTTTCTTGGCATGTCCAGCTACTGTGCTAGATACATTGAAAACTTTTCCACAATTAGTGCACCATTGCGAGAACTCACCAAACAGAACTGTGAATTCAAATGGTCTCAAGAATGCCAAGTCTCTTTTGATGCTATTAAAAGTGAACTCTGTTCGACAACAACAATGGCTTATTTTGATCCAGATTTACGCACTGAATTGATTGTGGATGCAAGTCCAGTGGGACTGGGAGCTATCCTAGTGCAATATAAAGCTAACAATTCTGATCCATTCATTATTTCCTATGCCAGTAAAAGCTTAACTAGCACAGAAAAAAAAATATTCTCAGCCTGAAAAAGAAGGCTTAGCAGTGGTCTGGGGATGTGAGCATTTTCATCTGTTTCTCTACGGAGCTCCTTTCACCATTGTAACAGACCACCAGGCTTTACTTACCATTTTTGGAAATCCACGAGCCAAAATGCCTGCAAGGATTGAACGGTGGGGTCTGCGACTACAAGGCTATAATTACAAAATTGTTCATAGACCTGGAAAATACAGCAATCCAGCTGACTACATTTCAAGACATCCCACAGAAGTGAATCAATCTACTCATTGGTCTACTGAAGACTATATCAACTTTGTTACAACTCATGCAATACCAAAGGCACTTTCAGTTGCTCAGTTTGTGGCGGCGACTGCAAATGATAAGACACTGTGTGCCTTAATCCACATCTTACAGAACGGAAAATGGCATGAAATTCAAAGAGCAAAATTTCCAGATCCTGAAATAAATCTCAAGGAACTAAAATCATTCTCCAATGTAAGGGCAGAGCTGTCAGTCACAGAGGAGCGTCTCATTCTCCGAGGCACCAAGCTGGTTGTTCCTAAGACTTTACACCACTTAGTGATACAAATTGCTCATGAAGGCCATCTGGGAATTGTGGGTACAAAAAAACTTCTCCGGGAAAAAGTATGGTTTCCAAGCATGGATCAATTGGTTGAAAACACTATAAAACATTGCTCCACATGTCAGCTAGTTACCCATTCCCCAAAGTCGGAACCTTTACAAATGTCTCCTCTACCTAAAACTGTCTGGGAGGAAATTGCAGTTGATATCTATGGGCCGCTGCCTAATGGTCAATACATTTTGGTGACTATTGATGAATATTCAAGATTTCCTGCAATTGCATTCATCACGTCAACTTCAGCTTCTAGTATCATACCGGAGTTAGACAATATTTTCTCATCATTTGGCATTCCAAGAGTAGTCAAAACGGATAATGGGCCTCCATTTAATAGCCATACGTTTGTACAATTTTCAGAATATCTTGGATTCACTCACAGGAAGATAACACCCTGCTGGCCACAAGCAAATGGAATCGTAGAAAGATTTATGCGCACGTTAGGGAAGAGAATTAAAGCAGCTTATTTGGAGCATATACCATTGAAGCAGGCACTGTACAGATTCCTGCGCAACTACAGAAATGTACCACATTCAACAACTAATGCTACTCCTGCACAACTACTTTTTAACAGAACCCCTCGCATTCGTATCCCTGATGTGGCTACACATGCACTACCAGACAAATCTACTGTAAGATCAACAGATATGCATAACAAGGAGAAAATGAAACGGTATGCAGACAAGAGACGTCATGCCCAGCCATCTTCTCTTCACAGGGGTGATAAAGTTGTTGTACGTCAAAGGCCGCATAATAAGACGACTCCAGTGTATGACCCAGCAGAATACTATGTAACTGCCAGGAAAGGAAGCATGGTTACAGCGGAGCGAGATGGACACTCCATAACAAGAAATGCTTCACACTTCAAAGCTATACCTACAGCAAATGTTGGTGAACCACATCAGACCGGCGAAGCTGTTACTACACACAGTAATGCTCAAAAGGACATAAATAGTTCATTGGAAAATGATGGTCTTAGCCATACAAGACGCTATCCTGTAAGGGAAAGAAGAGCCCCATCAAGATTAATTGAGGAGGCATAGTAATGATAATTTATATCCTATTTGGGGATTATTAACCTTCCAATAGTCGTAATGTTGTAATGTTTATGTTTCAAAAGTTTTGTTTTTGTTTTTTTTTTAAAAAAGGGGGGTGATGTAACATACAGTAAGCATCTCTTTCCCTTTAAGGGAAGAGGACTCTGGACAGGAACAGGAAGTGGGGGGTTAGCTTGCTGGGAGCTGGGACATGGAAGGAGGAATATGGTGATGTTAAGAAACAAAATAAAGAAAGTTGCTGCTAAAAGTTATCTCTGAGTGTCTGCAGTTTTTGACAATATTACAGGGGATATAGTCGCTTGCAGTAATTCCGAGGGAACTACAGAGCCCAATATGTGAGAACGCTTTTATAAGCACACCAGACTGTATCTATAGGGAGGTTTTTCCCTTAGATTTTCCTCAATGTATAGTCTCTGTATGTCACCCAAGTATGTCTTATTGTTCTTATTTGATATCAAATTAGTCTCCAGGAGGAACGAGTACTGTTCAAATTAGATATATTTAGATCCAATGACACTGCCGAGTGATCTGACCAAAATTGAACCGTATGGGGGTTGACCAGAAAATAATCCAGCTGGGAATAAGATACATTTTGGAAAATATGTGTACTCCTTATCTGTTGGATGTAAAACCCCCCAAATATCATATAAATTATTGTGAGCCATCAAATTAAAAAAATTATCTGCTGTTTGATACCTCTCGATCTTTTTTTTCCCCTTGACTGTCTTTTTATCTAATTCAACATCCATAACTAAATTTAAATCTCCTCCAGTGAGAGATATTCCCTGTATTAGGTGTTTAGATTTGCTTAATACTTTAGTTAAGAACCTTAAAGTGTATTTATTCAGAGCATAAAGGTTTATTAAAGATTATGCATTTCCATCAATTTCACAAATCAAGAGGATGTATCTGCTTTCCTCGTCAACTTCTTTATATATTTTTTTAAATAAAGAAAGCAGTACCCCTTTTTTGCTCTTATAGGAAGAGTAGATTATTATTGGAAAATATGAGCTCTTGCTTATCGGACAATCTATCTTCCAGTGTGTTTATTGTATAAATCCCACATTAACCCTATTATGAATCAGAAATTTCAACAGAGTATGTCTTTTCTAGGGGAGTTAATTGTTATAAACCTAACCATTCTGGAAATTTCCCTTCCCTTCTCTCAGTTTTTTTTGGTCAGACAGCCTTTACAATATATATAACATATAATAAAAAAACACAATGAATTATTTTACCAGTCCCCTACCGTGCAAGGCCATTCTCCCTCTTTTAGTGTTCATCCCTCCAATCGGAACACTTACAGGGCTCTTAAGTTTAAGAGCTATTACCGAGGAGTTAGAGAAAACATATCCTTCTTATAGCATACTATATATATAGCATGACATTTTATTTAAAAGGCGAGTATAGGGAGGTGGAGGAAAAGGGGAATGGCTCCCACATATAGAGCCCCCGAACTTAGGTGCCCTTCTACCAAACCTCCTTCCAAAGATATCTACTTATTTAATAATTATAAATAAGTAGATATCTTTGGAATGATTACAATAAATGAAAAAATGGGAAATTAAGGAAAGTAAAAAAACAAAACCTATATGTAATTTACTTAATGTGAAGAGATAGAGAGATAGTGTATGTAAAGTAGAGAAGTATAACTGACCTTTTAAGTCAATAGTGCTACTCCCATGATTGTATTACAGAAGCTTCTGAATTGTGCATTTAATATAGACAAAAAAACAAAAGTGAAATAATTAAAATGTGAATTTAAAAAATACTTAAGTGCTAGTTTAAAAAAAAAAAAAAGTTGAGTTGTGCTCCTACCTTAATTATGTAACAGAAGTGACATTGCGGATACTAGAAGAAGCATCTGTGGGAATCCGAAATTAAAGGACCCAGTGCTTCTAAATTGTTTCATAAATTTAATAAATTATGTGAATATCTTTAAAGTTTCTATGAAGCCATGAGGAGCGTTACGACAGTACACCATAATAAAAATAAAAAATAAATTAAAAAAAAAACAACCTTGCCCTTCCCCCGCCTATCTCATCCCTATCCCCTCCACCCCCTGGGACCACCTATATCTCTTTACCCATACCAGGATACCATACCATCGTTAATGAAACCTTCAGTTCTATTCAGTTCTTTTCCATCACCTATTACTCTTTCGCTGTCACTTTTTTTTTATGAGGGGATCCTTATATTTTTTCAGAAGAGACAAAGATCAATTTTGAATTATCATGGGAAATAATTATTTTAGAGGGATACCCCCAATTATACTTAATACTTCCCATCTATGTGTTGCAGTAACTTCAGAGAAAGATCTTCTAAACATCCTAGTTTATTTGATAAATCTGGGAAACAAACCCAGATGTGCATATTTCTTAGGGAGAGATGGTTTTTTAACCAGCAGATCTCTGTATTTATATGCATGGAACATAATTATTACATATCAAGGTAATTATGGTGAAATCCCTTTAGGCTTTTGGATCCTGTGGACCCTCTCAAATAAAATGTCATGTTTTTGTTGCCTTATGTCCAGAGTGTCACAAAGTTCTTCCATGTAGTTTTCAAGTAGGTTTGATGATATATCCTCTGAAATACCGCAAATCCTCAAGTTAATTCTTATTAGGCTAACACTAGCTCTAATTCTTCTACTTTGTTTTGTAATTTATTAATCCTTTCATCATCTTGCGCTAATCTTATTTCTAAGGTGTCAGCTTTTACTTTGTTTTGATCAACTTTCTTTACAATGTTTTCCAAGTCAGCATTTAACTCCTTAACATTGAATGTAATTTCTTTTTTAATCGGTTCACATTGGGATTCAAGACATTTTTTCATAAGATCAACAGTAATTTGTCATCTGAAGACCCAGAAATATCCAGTTGAATTTTAGGAGAGTCTATATTACCAGAAGTCAGAGATAAATCTAGATTCCCATTTGTCTGATCCATTATTGCTGTTTGGGTACTTAAGGAGGAAAAAAATAGCAGGGATTTTCTTTTCTTTATATTTCATTAACTCCAGTATCTTTTGTTCCTTTTTCCTGTGATTTTGTTTCTTTCATATCAGCTTTTTTATTGCCATATTGTGATCCTTATCTTTCCCTTTAGCTTTCTTTACTTTTTCTTTTTTTTCTCTTTCCCTTATCCCCTTTGTTATATTTTGTTATGTCTTTTTGCATTTTTGATATATGTTTGTATCTGTATGGGAATTTTATATTCAAAACATTGAAATCCAGTAAAATACCGTAAATAATTAAAAGGGAGTTATTTTCCAAGCGGGAACCAAGAGTATTCGTTTCTTAACTGGTTAAATGTTCATATATCACCCAGCTCAAGAATAGCAAAAACAAATTAAGTTTTTGTGACCCCACTCAACTGATTAAAAAAAAAAAGAAAAATGCACTTAAGTGAGAGGATTAAGGGGTAGTGGCTTCATTCTGCTAGTCCCAGTAAAATAACTCTCGCGGTCAACACCAGCGTTAGGAGTAGGGGCTTGTCATCCAGAGATTAGTTTTAATCGTGGGTGGCCATGAGGGCCTCAGTTAACCATATGAGCTCCAAAGAGGCTGAGGGTCCTGTCTAATCCACCACCACCCGTTACAGTAAACCAAGCCTTTCAGGAGCGCTAAACCCTGTTGTCTGCAATCCAAGACATAACACCAGCCGATGATGACCTATGCTCCAAGCTCCTGCAGTCCTCCATCAGCTGTTACAGGGTCTCTCTGCTTCTATGTCTCTCTTCTCCATCCTCCTTGTGTCCTCCACTAATATTGGCACCCTTGGTAAATATGATCAAAGATGACTGTGATATCCATGATGTTTTGAACAGGTTAAACAATAAAGACAATTTTTCAAACAATTGCGAACACAGCACAGGTTTATCCTAAACAAAGAAAAAATATTAAATATATGTGGGTCACAATAATTGGCAACCTTTTAGTCAAACTTGGTGCTACCTCCCTTCACCAAGGGAGATAACACCTGATTAGGTTGGAGAATACATGGCAAGAGATGGGATCCTCCACACAGAATCTCTAGATCCTTTATATTTTTAGGTATATGCTGGTGGACTCTCCTCTTCACTTCATCCCACAAGTTTTTTATGGGGTTAGGGGAATCAAATGCACATGGTATGGTTTTATAGTCAGTAAACCATTTTTGTGTTGATTTTGGTGTATGTTTGGGATTATTGTCCTGGTGGAAGACCTATTTTAAGCTTTCTGGCAGAGGCAGTCATGTGTTCATTTAATATCTGTTGATATTTGATGCAAAAAGTTATGTTGTGGTCTCATCTGACCATAGAATCAGATCCCATTTGAAGTTCCAGTCTTGCAAACTGATCAGAGGCCTTTTTCTTGAAGCCCTTCCAAACAACTTGCCGGGATGTAGATGATGTCAGAAAGTGCCCAACACTACAATCTGACCTCAAGACTCAATTAACTTCTGCAGTTCTCCAGCTCTGAGCCTTTTGGATTTTTTGGCCACTCGAACCATCCTCTTTACAGTGCGTCAAGACAATATACACATAAGTCTTCTTCTAGGTTGAATCATAACTGGAACTTATTAATTATGGCCCTGGTGGTGTGTTCTTACAGTCACTTCTCATTTTGTGAAGCTCAACAACCTTTTGCCACATCACAGCTATATTCTTTGGTATTGCCCATTATGATGAATGACTAAGGGACCTATGTGGTACTTAATACTGTATTGGCTCGAAGATAGGTCGCGCCCAAATATAGGCCGCACCCTTAAAGTTTGGTGCTATTTTAAAGAAAAAATATTTTTAAAGAAAAAATATACACAGTGGAATGGTAAGACATTTTGTCTAATGAACAGGAATCTATCAGTTTGTCAGCATGTGTTATATACAGACAGAAAACCAATAGCCATTGGCCACTTTACTTAAACCTTACTTACAGATATGCCCCTCTGTCCCCTGATATGCCACTCTGCTCCTCAGATATGCCACTCTGCCCCTGATATGCTTTATGCCCCTAGATATGCCACTCTGGCACCCCAGATATGCTTTATGCTTCCTAGAAATGCCCACCTCCCCCTAGAAATGGCCACCTGCCCCCTAGAAGTGGAACTGTGCTCCCCTGATATCCCACTCTGCTTCCTGAGCAAAGCCCCAATTATAGGCTGCACCCTCACTTTAAAGACCTAAAGTGCGGCCTATATTCGGGCCAATACGGTATTTATACCCCTGTGAAACAGCAAGTCATTGTGGAACAATTTGGGGTGCCAATAATTGTGCAACACATATATTTAACTTTTTTTCTTTCAAGGGTGCCAATTTTAGTGGAGGGCACACTATATAAGCTTTTTGGACATCCCATTCCAGAACCATGAGCATTACAGCAAGCACCATTCATTTTGGTAGGTAACATTCTCCTGGTATCTGCCAAAAACCCTAATCTGTCTGTCAGACTTCCAGATAGTGAGGCGTGATTCATCACTCCGGGGAACACGTTTCCACTGCGCCAATGTCCAGTGGTGCTTTGTATCACTCCACTAAACTGTTGTCATTGAGTATAGTGATCTTAGGCTTGTGTGCAGTTGCTCGGCTATAGAAACCCATTTAAAATGCTCCAGACTCAAAATGTTTGTGGTGATGTGGCTTCCAGACTTAGTTTCAAACTCTCTATTGAGTGATACTACAGAGGACAGGTGATTTTAAGCACTACGAGCCTTAGCACTCAAATTCCCCTCTCTGTTTGCATGCATGGCCTACCACTTCACGGGTGAACTGTTGTTACTCCTAGACACTTCCACTTCGCAATAATAGCACTTACAGTAGACCAGGGCAGACCTAGCCTTGCAGAAAATTCACAAATTGGCTTATGGCAATGGCTATTGCTGAAACACCTAAACTTATTCATTAGAGAGGGGTTTCATTAAGTTAAGCTCTTCACATTAACTGGGCATTGGCTATTCACAAGCCTGGAATATTAGATGACATGACTACATCTGTTTGTACATCTTTAAAAGAAACATATGTTCAGGAGCGAAAAAAGTACAATATAGGAGGTGGATTTGGCCCTAAGTGCCATGAAGGGCGCTAAGGCCCCCGGTGTTGATGGGTTCACGGCCACCTACTATAAGCGCTTCAAACACATTCTGTCCCCACATTTGGCTGTACTGTTCAACGAATTCCTCTCGGGCTCCCCGATACCTCCTGAGATGCTTTCCGCTAAAATTGTTGTGATTCCCAAGGAAGGGTAGGACGCTTCCTTTTGCTCCAATTATCGTCCCATTTCCCTTATTAATGTGGACGTTAAACTCTACGCTAAGATTCTGGCCTTGCGGATTGCCCCGTGCTTGCCACGCCTGATCCACCCGGCCCAGGTGGGCTTTGTTTTGGGTAGGAAGGCCCCTGATAACATCCGCCGCACCCTGGACGCCGTTCATGCGTCTCGGTTAGCTCGGTCTCCGACCTTGTTACTTTCTCTGGATGCGGAAAAAGACCGGGTTGACTGGGATTATCTGTGGGCGACGCTCGGGGCTTTCGGTTTCACTGGGGGTATACTCACTGCTCTGCGTGGTCTTTACTCTTCCCCTAGCGCGGTGGTGGACACCAGGGGGGCAGTGTCTTCCCCGTTCCCTATACGCAATGGTACGCGGCAGGGCTGTCCCGTTTCTCCCCTTCTTTGCTCTGTGTATTGAGCCTTTGGCAGCTTCTATTCGCCTGCATCCAGACATTAAGGGGGTGCAGGTGGGAGACTCTTATTACAAGGTTAGTCTCTTCGCAGATGATGTGCTCCTTTCCCTCACCTCACCCCTGGTGTCCCTGCCGAACCTGTATGCCCTTTTGTCCCGCTTTTCGGCCATCTCGGGCTATAAGATCAATAGTTCTAAATGTGAGGCGTTGAATGTCTCTTTACCTTCCCACTTATAGCCTTGAACTTCGATTTTACGTGGCAGCCTCATCGGCTTTGCTATCTGGGGGTCTACCTGACTGCCCGCCTTCCCGACCTCTATGCTGCTAATTATCTCCCGATGCTGCAGAAGCTGAAGGGTGACCTGCGTCGATGGATGCCCTATAATATTTCCCTCCTCGGTAGAGTTTACCGTGTCAAGATGACACTTTTGCCTAGAATACTCTACCTCTTTCGTTCGCTTCCTATCCCTCTGGTGCTTCGGGACCTGGACCTTCTTCAGGCTGAGATCTTTCGCTTTGTTCGGAAGGGGGCCAGGCCGAGGTGGCGTCGTGATCACCTCTACCGGTCACGTGTTATGGGGGGCCTGGGGGTTCCTCACCTGCTGTCCTATTTCCATGCTGCTCAGCTGGCGCAACTAGCGCTGGTCCATCTCGGTTCTCAAGCCATTAGATGGGTTCCCCTTGAGGAGACTCTGTGCCATTTACATGACATCTAGGAGGTCTGTTGGCTGGGGGGGAGTGCGCGCCCGTCTTGTGCTGATAGCCCTACCCTGTTCTTTTCCCTCTCTTTATGGGATCGACTTAAAACGCGACAAAATTTGCACCACACGCCATCTGCCCTTACCCCTCTGTTTCGTAATTCTGCCTTTCCTGCAGGGTTGGGGTTAGCTTCCTTCCACTGATGGAGATCTCACGGTTTTGCTAAGGCTGGCCACTTATATAACCAGGGCTATTTACACACCGTACGTACTCTCACTGCTTCCTTTCAGATGCCCCCCACGGAAACGTATTGTTTCCTTCAACTTCGTTCTTTTTTGACGGGGCTCAAGTTTCCCCGCTCCTTCCCTCCTATGACTCCGTTCGAACGATTGTGCTGGGTTAGGGAAAGACGTCCGGGCGCGATTTCGCAGCTTTACACCCAACTTATCACACATGCCTTCTCTGCCGCCCCTTCCCACTGCCGTTTGTGGGAGAGTGACCTCGGGGTATCTTTAACTCAGTTGGACTGGACGGAAATATACACTAACACGTTCTCGCTTACCGCTAATACTCTCATTAAAGAGGGCGCGTTCAAGGTGGTTGGTAGGTGGTATCTTCATCCTTCCCGGGTCGCCCGGATCTTCCCGGGCTACGGTGATGGCTGCACGAGAGGTTGTGGAGAGAGGGGCTCGTACTTTCATATGTGGTGGGCGTGCCCTCTGGCCGTGGACGTGTGGACCTGGGTCTTTGATCTTCTCAGTTAACTTGTGGGTACACGGGTAGATAGGTGCCCTTTAACGGCTTTGCTCAATAAGGATCATCCTGACCCCCGGTTCCCAAGGTGCACTCAGCGGCTCATTCACAGGCTATGCGCGGCTGCGCGACTCTCTATCGCTAAAAATTGGAACATGTGCATCCCTTCCCAACCACAAATTTTATCTAAAATTTGGCATATTATGCACATGGAAAAACTCACTGCTTACATACACAATACTACTGACCGCTTTCTGAAGGTGTGGACCCCCTGGATGTCTTTCGCTTACCCTGACGGCTCCACAGGATGGATAGCAGCTCTGTGAGGTATCATTCTGGTGAGTTGTGTGGTCTCTCTCTTCCCCTTCACCCCTTTTTTTTGTTCCCTCTCCTTTCCTCCCCGGTCTACCTCTTCTCCCCTTGTGCTTCCCCCTTTTTCCCCTGGTTCCTGTACTGGGACCTCTGCCCAACAGGGCTGCTCCGCCTCCCTTTTTTTTTTTTTTTTTTTTATTAACAGATTAAGTAGTAGGTCACAACAGTGATATTACCAACATGCAGATTAACAGGTTATATCAGATTTACATTGCAATAATCCAAATCTAAATCTAGATACCATCGGTGAAGAATCTTAAAATATAATTCCTGGAGATTAATACAATGTACTGCTTTTCTTGTAGAAGACCAAGCAGTAAACCAAATTTGTTGATCTATAATCTTTCCTAGTTCAAATTCCCATTTTACTATAGTACTAGACTTATCTAACGTTTTTTCTTTATCCAGCATATTTATAATTTTTGAGAGAAGTTTAGTCTTATAATTTGCTTCTAATAATCTATCTGTAACTATAGGTGGGACTACTTGTTTGGATTTCAAATAGCTTTTTAGCCTCAAATATGTAAACTTTTCTTTGTTCGACAGCCCATATTTAAGTTGAAGATCTTCAAATCTCATTAGATGTTCTGAAGCCTTAATATCTATTATCTTTTTTATTCCCGCCTCCAGCCAAGAATTAAGATTTATATCGCTGATTTCTATCTGTAGAATTTCCAAAGGAGTAGAGGAAGAGATGGAAGTATCTGCAATAAATTTCCTTCTAATTCTAGAAGATATTTTAAGAATCCCTATCCGCCTCCCTTTTTTGTTGCCTGGTGGCTTACGAAGTGTCCGCCTGGGGTCTCTGCCTACGGATTGGCCCATTACCTGTTTACACTACATACTACCGTGCTCTTGTTTACCAGGCATGGTCCTGGATGTTGCTGTCTCTGGGCCTTTTTTCTCCTGTCGGTCTCCTCCTTACCACCTTAGCTCAGTGAGGCCTGTGACTTTCCGCAACATTAGTGATGTCGTTATTACTTTTTGTATGCACTTGTTCCATGTTACATTTGTTAGTGCCTGACGATGTTTCTGCTACTTGCACATCATATTCAAACACAAAAACAAAAAATGGCGTCTGGGCGCCGCTTTACTCTGACCTGTATGGTTTTTTTTGCATATTCTGTCATATGCTGTGCCTGGATGCCAATAAAAAAACTTTTCAATTGAAAAAAAAAAGTACAATATAATGTTGGTATAATGCTGGAAATGTATGTTTAAAACAGGTAAGCTCCTACAAAGACTCACTAATGGACAGCAGCCTATTATCACCAGGTAAAAATCTAGTTTAACTATTTGAAAATTCTTAATTCATTTTTCCACTTGTTCCCACTGAAAACTTTTTTTGGAGAAATCATAACAAAAAATTCTCGTACCGGGTTACAAAATTAGAAAGCAAATGCAATGCTATATAGCAGCTACATGAATAGAAGCAGGGGCGTAACTAGAAGCCTCAGGGCCCCTGTGCGAGAATTGGTTAAGGGGCACCCCCAACCCAATCTACCCCCTTCTCAGGCTATCTACCCCCTCTCCCTCTCTACTCAGGCTATCTACTATCTACCCTCTCTCTACTCCCCCTTCTCACTATCTACCCTCTCCCTATTCCCCCTTCTAGTGAGAAGGGGGAGTAGGGAGAGGGTAGGTAGTGAGAAGGGGGAGTAGAGAGAGGGTCTATCTCACTATCTACCCTCTCCTCCCTTCTCACTATCTACCCTCTCCCCCTTCTCACAGAGAGGGTAGATGCCCCTTCTCACTATCTACCCTCTCCCTACCCCCCTTCTCATTATCTACCCTCTCACCAGTGGTACACATAGTAGGCTGTTGATCATTACTACATCAGTAGTTGTTATTAGAGCGATGAAGTATTTTTGCTTAATCTTTATCTGGATCAATGCAATAGTAAACATTTTGAAAAGGATAAAGAGGAAGTATGGTATGTGATAACCTAACAGACAATTACAAAATAGGACTAAAATGCTTTTTATGCTTCAAACTTTTGCTCAGAACACCTATTATGCTTCATCCTGGGAGAGGTTAAAATGACAAGTTATACACAGGGAGCATTACAAATCACTAACAAAACTATTCTTTTTTCTATTTCTCTGTCTTTTTTCCCAATGCACGACTGCTTCCTCCCTGGAGAAAATGAAGAAGTATGATATCACCTTACTGTATGCCTCCAAACACTGGCTGCTAAAAAGATATCATTCTGTATAGCATAATCATGTGTGAAAGAGAAAATAAAAAACTATTTACACTTGTAATAGTGATTTTTTTTGTTGGAAACACTGAACTACGCAAAATAGATTCAAATATAAATATTTTAAAAATACATTTATTTTTTATGAAAACATATGGTGTAAGGCCCAGGGATTCTTGTAATTTACTGAGGAGCAAAAGACTAAGTCTGTGGGTTATTATGTTCTATGAAAGCTTCATTGGGACAGATCTTTAGTGCTTCTGATAAAGCCTGCACCAAATAGGGCAGGGTGACATGAAGATGTGGGGACAGAGTAGAGGTTAAGGTATTCATTGGCTCTAATGAGAATGGGGTCAGGCAAAGGTCAGTGTTTAAAAAAAAAAAAAACCCACTAAAGTGGGTTTTGCGCCTGCGCTAGCGCCTTGCTGCCTTTTTTACCAGTCTTATGCAGGCTCGCGGGTGCCTCGCGCCGCGTTTAGTTATGCCACGCCCTGTCTCGCGCTGCGCTAGGGGCGGGAAAACTAAGTATAAATAGAGCGCTCCTGAGGGGGCTAGTTTACTTACCTGGCAAACCGTCTAGCCGATACTGCACTGGTGAGCAGTGGCGAAGCGGTGAGCTGAAGATGGACGAGCTGATGAAGAAGGGTGAAGATTGGCTGCGCGGATGTCTTCAGGCTGCTTCATTCTCGGACGAACTGCAAGTGGATCCTAGCTGTGCCGGAGAAGAGGAGGAGATTGCGGAGGTGGAGCCGGAGGCTGTTTATACCGTATTTGCTCGATTATAAGACGACCCTGATTATAAGCCGACCCCCCCAAAATCAAAATATTAATTTAGGAAAAAAACAAAAAGCCTGAATATAAGACGACCCTATAGGGAAAATGTTATAGGAAAATGTTTTACTGGTAAATATTAATTCATGTAAACTATTTTTTCATATTTAATAAAGGCTATGATTGAGAAAAATATATTTTTAATTTCATTTTATTTGCCAACCT
>VKOC01020754.1:0-77994 GCA_009364415.1 Spea multiplicata
CCCCCAGATATGCTGCCACTCTACCCCCAAGATGTGCCCCCACAGACTTACCAAAGCAAACTCCCCGTGTCTTGCGGGGCCGGCGGGGGACATCTACGCAATACATATATACAACTTCAGGTGCCGGAACATCCGCCGTGGAAAGTGCCGGCAAGGGAGATTGTTAAAGCGCATCTTGCAGACGTTCACCGACTGCGGCGATGCGAGCGTAGACAACCTCCACTGCGCTATGTGCTTTAACAATCTTCCTTGCCGGCACTCCCCCTTTGGAAGTCCCGGCAAGGGATATTGTTAAAGCACATGGAGCAGACGTGCCGATAGCGGAGGTTGTTAACGCTCATCGCCGTAGCCAGTGAACGTCTGCACAATGCGCTTAGACAATCTCCCTTGCCGGCCCTCCCCCCGTGGCAAGTGCTGGCAGGGGAGGCTGTCTCAGTGTATGGGAGTGTAGGATGCAGGTCCCCTGCACCGCTGCGGGGGATCTGTATCCTAACCCTGCTGCCTGCCCGGCGCCCCCGGAACTGCATGTCCTGGGCGTCGGACGATACGAATTGCGCTTTCCTGCTAAACCCCGAACATAGGCCTTTAATAACATAGTATTTAATGTACAGTTTGCAATTTAATGACTTCTCTAGTTTCACATTTTCAGGTGTACAATCTACATTATAACCACTAAACTTAATGCTTACACAACTAATATTAAATTAAGACATTTAATTTTTCTTGAAACAATCCTCGTGTTAGACTGGACTCAAAATCTTGGTGCCTGAGCAGGACTCCACCCAAAACAACACAATTAAAATAAAACAATATAACTCGGTACTCGTGGCAACGTCCCAATCCAACTACATGATCTTTTTCAAGCCAGGTAAGTCTTTTCATGTATTTCAGTCAATGAGGAAACATCTGGGACAGTAGGACATGCCCCTCTGTCAGCTGCAGCTTAATCACGCCACTATTGTAAGCTTGCGAGCAGGGCTCTCTCCACCAAATGTATGGGTTTGTCTTAGTCTGTCAATTCTTGTCTTGTCATATCCCTTGAATTTATGTATTGTATTAAGCGCTGCGTAAACTGTTGGCGCTATATAAATAAAAGATAATAATAATAATACACGTGTAGTGCGTACAACTTGAGGCCAAGCATGCGGCCTGTTCGGCAACCACGCCGCTATGCCTGACGTGCATATAACTTGGGGCTGTGGCCTCTTCTGCAACTGTGTGGCTGTATGGTGATAAAGAGAGGAGCTAGAAGGAGCAGGAACCTTGCTGTGCTCTACGGCAGCCCCTTTCTCAATAAAAATGTAAAAAAATATTACAAAAACTGATCTTGCTTGAAAACCTTACTACTATAATTGCATTTTTTCCAATCGATCAACTGAGCTGTGAGTCAGGGAGAACACACAAAAGAGAACTTCAGGAGTTAGCCCAGGGATAATTGTCGTTTACTTTTTGTTCTAGTATTCATATGATCGACAAAATTATGTATGGTTGCAAGGTTACTGAGGAAGAAGCAACAAGAATGAGATACTTTTAGAACAGAAACCAACCATAAAGGCAGCATAACTGCTAGGCAGAATAACCAAAGTATGAAAAGATGACAAGAGACCTTGTGGTTTGAAGGTAGAAAGTTAGGTTCTATCAACATGATCCCCTATGGATCAAAATAACATGGACAAAATGTAATGCTCTATCCGTATATACTGTATGTGCTTCTGTGGAAATGTATTAGATGCAATCCATTAGAACTGTTTTTTAATGATGAATCTAACACCTCCTTTCCATTCCATGTATGGAAAAATATCTTTGTATTGACTACGTATGTAAATGAAGATTGTCATCACAACCTCCCAAAGGCAATTTGAAAGCCCATTTTAAGCACATAAATCCACATGGTCTTTATTAATCCTCCTAACTAGTACCCAACATTACATTGTACATTTATGTGAGATTTCATCAAGAACATTATGATCCTGCTTATTTACTCCCCTATAAATACATGTCAAAGCGTTGTTTGGCAGATTGTCTACAATATTTCCATCAGCAGCAATTTAGTCTATAATTTGCATATGCTTATTGTTCTTTCACCAGTGCCATCCTTTACATTTTTCAACACGAACCTGCACCTGCTATTCAGATGCCCAGTCTCCTATGTAAATTAGTCTTGACTTGAGTTGTTACTAATAACATGCTAACATCATGACAGCCATTTCATCAAATCAGAGCTGCTTTTTGTATGCATACAGCGGATATAAAAAGTCTACACACCCCTGTTAAAATGCCAGGTTCTTGTGGAAAAAGTTCTGACATGATTTATCTTTGTCACATTCTTTAACATCACAAGAACCTGACATTTTGACAGGGGTGTGTAGACTTTTTATATCCACTGCACGTATGCAGTGTATATGAGCTCTAGATTTACACCAATTTTGAGACACATGCTTTGATAAACTATATGACCAAAAGTATGTGGACACCACTCTGAATTATTAGATTCAGGTGTTTCAGTCATACTCATTACTAACAAGTCATATAAAATCAAGCACACAGACAGCCATCGCCAGACAAACATTGCCAGTAGCAATGTGAAAATTCTGCTCTGCTAGATCTACCCCTGTCCACTGTAAGTGCTATTATTGTAGAGTGGAAACATCTAGGACTAACAGTTCAGCCATGAAGCAGTAGACCATGTGCCATGTGTATCATCACTCACTACAGAGTTCAAACTGAATCTGGAAGCAACATGGCCACAGTCCAAACTCACGCAGAAAGCGTTCCAAGAAGACTGTGGGGGTATTTATGTAATTGGTTTTGGAATGGGATGCCCAACAAGCTCATATAGGTGTGATGGTCAGGTGTCCACAAACTTTTGGTCAAATAGCGTATCAGTATATTTATCAGAAAAAGTTAGAAGGTATGTGTAAAACACATTGTTCATCCACTGTTCCTATGCATCATTGCCATCTCTGCCTTTTGGCAATGGGTTTTAAAGGTTCTTATGCTGTTTACTTTACAGTGAACACTTTTTAGATAGCTACATATTTTCATATGCGTCGAGGGGAACCAAACTAAAGCTCTGCTTTGAGGTGATTTGACAACCATTTTGAGATTTTTCCCAATAACTCATTTGTATTAGGAGTTATACCTAAACTTTGCCAAACGTGTACTGGAAACAAAGTCTAGCATTTGGAAAAGAAATATCACTGGTAATACTAAATGAACCCAAAGAGAAACCAGTATTGGAAGTGTATGTGATATTTCTTTGGCTGTAGTGGTGTTTTGTTATTATACTTCATAATTTTATACAACTATGTAATGATTGTGATTATGTAACTCTGTTTCATAGTTACAACAGTAGCAGCTGTTTATGTGAAAGTGAAGATGACTTATAGTCTATTATGACAACTCACACCTAGGACTATTTCATATGCTTTAAGGGCACTCGGCATAATCAGCTTGTGAAAAATGTCAGCGCGCCTCATTATATCCATTCTTGCATTCCGCAATGCCTAATCATCTTCACAAAATGCATTGCTGAAATTGAAATAATTAGAATGTGATGTTTATGTAATCATTTTAAAGACAGCGCTGATATGCAGAGAATACAAAAGATTGTTAATGCTTCCCTGAAATGTGATTTGCATTATAGAATGATGTCAAAACTGTTCTAACACTGGAGATATTAAAGCAAACACTTTCACAGCACAGCCATAACACAATGCTCAACTTTGTTGCAAGGCAGGGGTAGGTAAGGGATACATAAGAAGGGGGTTAAATCCCATAACTGTGCCAAAGAAACAAAATGTAGATAGAAAATGCACATGTCCACATTTGGCAGCTACAACTGCCATAAATATTGTGACTGAGGGTGATGGGTGTTGCAGTCCACCGAAGTTCATCAGTCTATTTTTACATTTTAACCAGCATGCCAGTCAGAATACCTGACAGCATACACTCTCTTTTGATATATATATTTTTTTAACATACCACCTTAACATGGCTAGCAAGAAGTACTATTAGATCATAAAGGCACAATTCACATGTAACTTCTATTTTTTTCTAATATTCAGAAAAGCTGCTGACAGGTCTGTAAAATTCTCATTAATGCAGAAGAGGTCTCTGCGTTCCTCTTTTAATAAAATGATCGCACATACACCTGAGACTTCCGCTGCAGGTGGGGTGCACTTCGCCAATCATGTTGGCACTGAAAGGGTTAAGAAAAACATAGAGATAACCTCCACTGAGCCCAATTCTATTCTTAAGAAAACAGAGTCTGAAGATGGCGTACACCTGGGTACTCTCAAGCACATTGTCTAGAAATCAGATCTGTCTACTGGGCATATGGCTAATCGATTAGTATATGTGAACAAGCAAGAAACAGAACAAAGCTTTGTCAATCAGCTATGCATAGTCTTTTCTTTGCTTTCAATGTCAAGAAATACAGGCGTGCTCATGTACCCATAGATCCAATACGCAAGGCATGAAACCAGTGAGAATTACTACCGGTTCTCACTTCATGTACTGAAGAAGAAAGGACAGTGACACATTCATAATGGGCATAGTGACAATTTAGGTATATCGGGTATAGATATAAAGTATCACCCAGGAGAGACACTATTTTGTGAAGTATCATGTTCATTTCATTGAACTGGAACTAGATATATCACTTGTATCTGGTGCACAAATAGCCGAATATGAATTTAACATTGTAATTGCCCTATAAAACACTTTCTTCTCTTAAAATAAAAGCTCATTTGCAACAGGCTCAAGCAATGCCCTTGTATCAATTCCTCCATTTTTAATTTGTTCCCCAAACAAAAAATAATGGTATATAACCTCATTCTATAATAAAAAATAGCTGTTTCTTCACAGTAAGATATGCAAAAAAGGGCTACTTCTTCCTTTAGCACGTTGCTTCCTTTTAAAATTCAAGTTAACAAATAAGTTTTGCAGTGGTCATGTCTTTTCACATAAAACAGATACTATACATGGGTGTCAGCAATCACCAGTGCTATTTCTTTTTTTCCATTTCAACTTATTTTGAAGACCAACTTTTATTTTCAAACTGAAAAGGAGATGATGTAGAATGACAATATTTTATATTGAAAAATACAATTTCGTTATAAGTACTTTTACATGTGTGCAACCACTAGCACCAATTCGTACAATATCCTCTTCAAGTGGACACTGCCATATGTCACACCAGTTAAATGAAGAGTTCCAAGAAATACACTCACCACTGCCACCATGGTTACTTAATTCCTCGTCCTCAAAGATATCGTAACCTTCCTGTCGAGTCTGTGTTGTTGTCTCAGTCTTTAACATCTCAGTAGGCAGTCTCAAGAGGGTAAGATTGTATTGCAGCGAGTGGCTTAGATCATAGCTGTAGCTAGAATTGAAAAAGTAGAAAAACAATTATCAATTGGGAAGAAACATGGCAGTAATGCCAGCCTAAGCTACCATCCACATACAATGACTTTTTACTACGTTGGGGATCGACGCTTTTTGGCATCTGTCATACCGTGGTTGATGAGATAGCCATGGCTGAAGGCCATTTCCACTGGACCGTATACAATTTACTAGACTAAATTTCCTGAAAGCCATCATTACGACACAATCTTCCACATGTACAATGAACATACCATGTGACCAAGTTAAACCAACGATTACCAGCTCACTGTCAACTCTGTACCCTTATACCTACTTAGGGTGTTATTTGGTCCTCCCAGTAAATAATAGGAAGGTAACCCTTATGTGCCGTAGTGGGAGTGATAGAGCACCCATTGCCTCTTACTTGATAAGGACTAATAAGGTATATTAGGATTCAGTCTTTAATACTGAAAACAGGTACTTACTTACAACACCCATTCACAATGGGGAAAAAACCCATTCATAATTGTGACAGCGATATCTGGTGATCATTGTGTGTTATGGGTATTTAAGGCATTTTAAATTGTTATTTGGCATGGGGTTTGCAGTGCACATACCCAAAAGACCAATGCATTTAATGGCCCCTCCAATAAAAGGATCAGCGTAGACCAATATTCGATGAGAGAAATTTATCTGTGTATGAAATGTTAATCATATTGGTCGGCCTCAACCTAGTACACTTTCCAGATTATACTTGGTTATCCTTGTAAATGTTATTTATACTTGAATAAACCCGAATAGCATGTACAGCAACAGGATACAACTGTGTGAATAAAATACTGACACCTTCCCTGGCGTGAATAAATTGGTGCGATGTGTATCCTAGTGTGCAAGGGGTTTTTTACATGACCTTATCAGAGAGGTAGGTCAAGTAGCAATGGGCACCCAGGTTTAAATAGCGGAGAATACCAAATGGAATAAGAATGCTTTAAAAATCCAGTTCACAATTTTCTAAATTTTAGAAGCTAGAATTTTGGCCAATGTTGCCAAGTGTACAGTGCTGTAAAGTAAAAATTGAGTGTGTGTATATTTTCCACATTGCGCAAAATTAGCTTTTTTATCATAGTCTGTAGTCTATTAACCATGACAGATGTATCACTGGTAATTAGATAAGATTTGTCCCATAGTCTGCAAAATAATACTTTAAAAAAGCAAAACATTGTATTTCAGATAATAGAATCTAGTCCCAGGAGTAGGAGAATATGGGCTTCATTAGAGATTTCTTGTCTGATCATTATGTTTTTATTATTCTTCTTATAGCATTCAGTTTTTCATTGGTTTTAATGGAGTCTTTCACATTTCTCACTGCATTGTCCTCACATGTATATTCTAACTATTAATCTTTCTCTGGCTTTTAAACCCTGCTAATGGGTTACATATGTGAGTTACCTTAATTGACCTTGAAATGTGGACCTGTTTGAGTAATGAAATTAAATAATTGTGAATGGATAACTTGATTCTTCCTTACTTAGCAGCGTTTGCTGGTGCAGTTAGAGGGAATCAGGCCTGTTTTTTACCACTGAAATACTAAAAGTCTCTGCTAGGAAAAACAGCTTTAGTGTTATCTCTTTTTGGGTTGTTTTTTTTTTTATAATCTCTGTGTGTGGCTGTCAATCTCAGATAGATAAATGGTACGAAGAATGCCAACTGCACCTGAGACACTTCTGTTTTGATCGACTGAAAAGTAGGCTGGGATCACTGAAGCAGCAAACCGGGCATTCAGTGAAGGCAAACAAGCAGTTTGCAGGCAGAGCTAATGTTTTGAGTGGCAGCAACTGCACAAACCAAGGTTGCACTTTGTATTAATATCAGCACTTACACTTTAAGGCCAGCAGTCAATAATATACAGGCACCCTGCTGCTGATTAATGTGGATGCACAGTACACTCTTACACTCCACAGCAAGAGGACTTGCGTATCTAGCATGTGGCCACACAGTAACTGCACTCCACTCCACTCACAGACACAAATCCAGATAGTTATAGTATTAGACTATAAAGCACAGGTCAGGGCTGCTGGAGTTGGAGGCGGGCAACAGAAAATTGTATCTATGGAACAAATTAAAGGTGCACAATACTTTATCAAACAGAAACCAAGTCAAAAACATTTACACATCAATTTCTGCTCTTGTTGAATAAATCATGACACAGTGTGATACATCATGTGTTGTTGTTCATCTGAGGTTGTATTTACCTCATTTTTAGACCTGCTAAGGAGCAGATGATTGTTATTATGTCCTGATATGTCAAACCATAAAATTCAAAGAGGGTGTACTTTCTTTTTCACACAATTGTATATCTGTTTTATTTCTATCAAAAGGATCTCTCACTGACTGAAGAACTTACCAATTATTACACAGTTAGACTAATTTTTTTGCCTGTAAACTACATACGTTAGATAAAGTAAGAACATAAAATGTATAAAACAAAATTCACTGCGGATGTTCAGTTTTCATTATTTCATAGTCTTACGAAAGAGCATGTAAACATTTGTTGTTGTTCTTCCCAGTTATACAATTCTGACGGGTCAGATTCTATAAAATACAATATATCATTTTGAATGGACATAGTCAGCAAAAATAAATTAAATAAAGCAGGCAGAGACGCCAGAATTACTGGGTGCTTATATGCCTTTCTGCTGTTTCTTCTCAATGTTTCTTCTCGATGTTGTCCTCCTACCTTAAACTCAAACCTGATCTCCCTGTCTGCTAATGGTCCTTGGAAGAACACATTTTTGCATGGAAGCTTACCATATTACTAGGCTTAAAGGAGATATGTCACTTATTCAACTGTATATCCTGCATTTTAAAGTAATATACACTAAATAAATCTAGGTTTACATATACAGTATATTACCATAGGAACCAATGGGAATTGAGCAATACCATTACACTGGTTGATAAGACCATTTTGTTGTTACATTTGCTCTAGAATCAATTACATGACAAAAAGTGACTGACATGACTTATGTTCTATATATTTTCAAGGTATGTACAACAAATATACCTTTTATTTGGTTTCTGTACAAAATGTAATGATTTTCTTGGTGAGAAGCTATACATATTGTTTGTAGCCATCTTTTATGTGAGAACATCCACATTTTCCAAAAATAGTAAGCGATACTTACCTGAAGTAGAAGTTGCTGGAAAGATCCACATTTTGAAAAATTCTTAAATACCTAGAAAATAAAACACACGCAAAAAGTATTACACCAGTAATGCATCAAACACACGTTTGCAAAGGTTCATAGAGGGTCATTGCAAAGTGTGTACCTATGTGTTTAAATAAACAAAATTAAATAAACTACTGCTAAACATAGCTGAAAGTTATTTTGGGGTTTTTGCTCCACACACCCTTCTACCCTAGAGTTTTGAGCACAACAGCAGCTCACCTTTATAGGTTGTGGAAATCAACTAGGGGCAGTTTAATTACGTAAAAGATGGAAGGAGAATAAATAAGTATTTATCTGATGTAATAAAAGGTTTGGAATTGAGCAAACCATGGTGGCTGTGGCCCAAGAGACAACTGCTGTGGCTCTTCAGTTAATCCTAGCTCCAGGACAGCTGTTTCTTTTGCCTCAGAACGCAACCAGTTGGTGATGGCGGACTTTTGGGCCCTCTCATATTACCTGTGTCTGTAAAGCCTGAAATAATTTTGAGATACCAACAGTATACATATGTTTTCAGTAGAAGAATAGGCTACCTGGCTTCATCAGGATGGGTGACACGTACAGAGTCATTAGGAATATAGATTATGTTAGTATCTTCTATTTTGTATATTGCATGTCCTCCAATGTCAGCCATTTTTCTTCTCTTAGTGATCAGCACGATGTAATAGCCTTCTAAAAACTGCACGAATCCTGTGGAGGTTTAAAGAAAGGGCAAAATCAAACTACTAATTTAAGACCTTAAACAATAATTCAGTACAGTCAATAAAGTAGTGTACATTTTGCTGTTAGTCGTGTGGTTTCCTTTATATATAGTCACTAACATCTTTGTTATGTCAAAGAAACATGATCAGTAAAAAAGACATTTTACATATTGTACTGAAGCACCTAACAATGGCAGCTACAGATTAAGTGAGATAAGCTCATATCCCCTAACATTTCAGGGGTCCAAAGTGGGACATCTTTGTTGCGGAGGAGGTATGGCACAGCCTCCACCTACCCTATCTGTCAAGTTACACTGTGATGTCTTGAAGCAGAAAGCCGAGATATGATATCATATCACACAGCTCTGATTCAATATATAGCAAGAAGGCCACGCATTAGATGCAGAAATAGCATAGATTTCAATCGATTTCACAGGTCAGTTTGTCGGGTTAGGGAAGATCCTATGATGTACTTTAGAGGGTTCAGTGCCTAAAAAGCAGAAGTATGTAATGAGACACTAGAGAAGTTTGTAAGCTTGTGAAGAATACATTTTATATGCAGTGTCACAAACAATCATGACAGCCTTCAATCTAAGCAGTTTCCTCTTAATATAACTCTATTTCAATCAGGTAGATCTAGTTAACTTGATTTTTATTAAAATCAAAAGAAAAACAGAGAGTTTTTAATAGAAAAACAGTATTTTGTTTAATAAGTAATCCATATAACTGAATTCAAATAAAACCTAGGATAGGAGGACGGTTATTGGAATTATTAGATGTGTTTTTAACACACCTTCCATGTGACATGACTGCAAATCTTGTTGACCAGGCCATACTTGGACTCTGATTGGCTGGATTTGTGTTGTGGCTGTGTGAGCCGTGTTGTCATCTGCTAAGTACTGCTACCTGGTATGACTTCTTTATGTAACAACAGTAGTGGCTGTTTACCAAAGGCATAGAAACTGCTTTGGGGAGCTGCGACTTCGCATTAACAGACTAAGCAGAAAAAAGAAGTGCCAGAAATCACAATTTAGATTTGTTTACCTTAGGAGCTAAATAGAACTAAGAGTTCAGCCAACATAGATGTGACACAAAAAACAGTGCTGCGCCAGGCGTATTTAAATTCAAAACAGCAGAAGACTGTGTCAAATTCGATTTATTTCAATACTTCTTTAAAGGGAAGCTGTCAACGTTTAAAATACAGTTAACAAACAATATTTACATATACACTGTGCTTTTTGTTTGTTGGTGTCATTGTTCTAAGGGTATCTAGCTAAACTCCTTATTTACTGAGGGTGTTTTGTGCCAAACAACCTGAGACTTTTTCAGCATTTTTTACACGATGTTTCCTTAACCATGATTCTCCTTTTTATTTTTATGCACACAAATTATATATTGTTTTTTTCAAGGACACATAGAGGCTTCTTTTGATACCATTTTTAGAAGTATAGTCCAACACTTAGTATGAATAATAAATACAAATAATGAAAACATTTGAAAAAAAAATTCATATTTTACTATTAAAATGGTTCCCAAACCAGTTCAGTTGTGAGCTGTTTTGTGTGATAGGTGTGAGGGAGTGAGGTCCCTTTAAACGAGAAGTCCCTAAAGGCAATGGCCGTTCTGTGATGTCAGAGATGGGTAGGCTGAGCAGTGAAGAGAGACAGAATTAAGCGGCTCTCATGTAGGGATCAGGGAGCAGGGGAGGGTCGAGGCCTTTGTCCATGAAGCTACCTAGGGTAGGTGGGACAAGATCAACGGTAAACCTAGGAATTGCAGAGTAAAGTCTCAATTCAGAGGCTTTCTTACTATTGCTGGTCTGCCAACACTTCTGGGGAGACAGCAGCAGCGCCCCCACAATCGCCACTACTGTGGCAGCATGGGAGATTTATTAACAGGTACGTTGTTGGTCCTCTAGGGACAAATTCTCATGACATGCCTGGTATGTGTTCTGTAGCAAAGGGGAAATCTTATATAGTAGCACGGGTATTCACTTAACTCACTAAATTATTTTTATATATTTTATATGGTATACATTGGGGAATATATTTTATGTATTATTATATATAGAAAAGTTGTATTGTGGGGGGTTTTTATAGGTTGCAAAATACGTAAAAATTGAATGATAATTGATCATAACAGTTCTACAAAGCAAAGACTTACAAGATTTGGGCTTCATTAGGCTTTCATTAGAACCCTCTTCTTATACTACAGTAAAAGTATTTGATGCTATTATTTTCCCTTTTTTACCTTTATCAGACAACCAGTTAGATTATTACTTTTTATCAAAGAATGGGGATGAACCATGAATACCATCAAAGATAATCAGTTTATCACCGTTATCCTTCATTTTTTCTCAGTGATGTACGTATAAAAAGATAGCCCCCTAAAATTGTTTGGTCATGTTTATCATTAATTAAACTAATTTTGTTCACTAATTTCCTTACAGGCTGGATCCATACATTTTGTTATCTCTTATTATTATTGGAGTGCCATTAACTCCCATATATTTTTACTACCTAATAGAAGTGCCAGAATTGTCTCAGAGAGCAATTGAACCCAGCACAAAATGTTAAGCAAATGAAAATACCGGTCCTTAGAAATGAAAAACTATAAATCCTTTTTTTCCAGTAGCATTATATTTGCTCTAAACCTTTTTGCTAATAAACACATCCACACTTAAAGCAAAGCTGCTAGTCACTCCACAATACTTACACTTATCAAGGCAATCTCTTTTGTGCTACTTGCCATTGTATCTTCAAAAATATTTGATTCATAGGTTCAAATATTATTAAAGCTTTGCTTAAAAAAGCACAGGTATCCATGAAAGAGGAAAAGATAAATGCATCTCTTGAAAGATGACAAATTAGAAAGACTGCAGGGACAAAAATGTTCCCCTACTGAAAAATCTACTGATGTGTATAGTGTCTGCTAGTGACTTTTATCCAATCTAACTGCTCGGTAGCATTCATTTAATTTCATTCATGTGCTTTGTACATTTTGTTTCATTTCGGAATAGACCTGCATTTGAACACTAAAGCTAATGGCAAGACAGCACAGCTTTCATATTTTACAATTGTGTGCCTGTTAGCCAACCTCTGTGCCAATCAGCGCAGCAAAATAGGCATGCCGTACAAAGGGTTTAATGGTAGCCCTGCCTGTTCCAATTTATTTTCCACCCACTTCTGATTTTCCATTGACCATGTTTAGGCACTAGTAGTCTTTTGTGCCTTATGTAAATCTGGACTTGTTTGTAGTAATGTTTGAGGTGCTTAGTCTGGAACTGGTAGTATTGTATAATAAGTCTCAGGGTTTTATACATTAATATTGATGCCCCATGGCCAATGGGTAGATTCTCAGGCTTACGCAGTCTGGAGTCATTCATACTTTGTTTTGATTTAATGATATCTGAGCATCACCGCTGTTTGTATCACAGCGGGAATCCCTTCTTGTCCATAGGTGGCTTAACTCTTACCTGCTGGTAAGTAATGGTTGCCATAATAACATTGACACAACAATCACTAATAGTGACTCAGTACAGCTTCATTTTTAATGGTAAATATCCCAGGTATAGAACAAATCATTAGAGACAAACAAAAGCAACATTAAATGAATGACATGAGGGCAAATACTGTACTAGTGTAATCCAGGATAAGCATTATCCATAGAACATAATGCAGAATATATGGTTGCGTGCCACCAGACACTCTCATCTACGTTGCCCAATAAAAAAGCAATAAAGCAAGTCCAATTTATTGTTATATACCTATTCAACAATAATGCAGAATACCTATTTATCATTTACGTTTTTCTTATTTTTTAAAGGGACAAAACATCTGCAAGGCAATGAGCTGAAGGGACAAGCACAAAATGAAATTGCATAGAGGGGATTCTGACCTTTGACCTTTGATCCCCAGGGTGGAGGAGAAAACCAAGTGGTGCAGCTCACTAAAGGCATTCATTTTCTTTCCACATTTTCTTTCTTTTGAACACAAGTAGCCGGTCTGGGGTAGATTCACCACACGACCAAAGAGCCTATGTGTCAGTCCACTTATGAACATAAGGAGATCATTACCTTAGTGTGGCTAGCAGCTTCCCAGGCATGGATGTCCAGACAGGGTCCACGAATATACATGAAGCTATGACTTACCATACCAGCCTTTTAATGTATAAAATACAAATTACTCAGTTAGTATACTGTATAACTGAAGGTCCCACAGTGAAGAGTTACCACGTCTCATAGAATTTTTAGACGTGAAGACAAAACATCTGAGAATCGCTCCTTAATCCATTTTGCTCACACAGCTCTTGTATGAATTTTACAACATTAAAACATATTTTACAAACAACACGTGTGACCTACAGCTATGCTCTCAATTCAATACAGTCTTTCTGCTCCTTGCAGGTATTTTCTCTATTTTTATTATGTAGCTTATTCTTGGCTTGCCAATGACACACAATGGCCATGACTTGCCAAATCAACTCAAAATACTTGTTTATGAGCTTCAAGCCAATCTTGCAACTGGCAGAGATTTAGTTTATATATATTTTGTATTTCATCTGCCAGAATCACAGGGTTTGATAACTTGATATGAAGCGGATGTTTGTAAATAATTCAAGGTTTTTTTTTAAATGTAAAGAGATGTATTGTCATCTCCCTGTTGACAAGTGTGGTACCATTAGAAAAATAACTTTCCAATATCTAGCCAAATGATATTAACCCATTAATGACCAAGCCAGGCTCAAAATGCATTGTTTTCAATGGGTTTAGGGACCACCCATTGTCCTTAAGGGGTTAAAAAGCTATACTGATGACCTGGATGAGGAAAGAACAGAACTTATGTTTGAGCTTATTTTAGCATTTAACTTACCTACGATACCGAA
The DNA here is from genome assembly GCA_009364415.1 of Spea multiplicata. Lineage (NCBI taxonomy): Eukaryota > Metazoa > Chordata > Amphibia > Anura > Pelobatidae > Spea > Spea multiplicata. The sequence continues at coordinate 14,180 of VKOC01020754.1, forward strand.
GGCAGACACAGATCGAGATAATCCCGATGAGCCTTTCTGACCCATCTTTGTACGATTTCCAAGGTCAAGGCGACCAAGAAGCTCTCGTACTTCTTGGTGAGTATATACATGCTTGAGAAATAAGAACAAAATAGGAGCAATCAGCTAAAAGCCAGATAATGAATAATAAAAAAATACCTTAAAGGCACAGTATTTATATAAAATACCTGCTAAATCTGTAAAAAAAAAAAGTACCATGCTGATGATTATATTTAAATACTTATTGCCAAAATATGGACATTCTTTGCAACTGATGGGAGGGGTGAGACGCTTCTGTACCCAATATTTTATAGGAACACTTCTTTGGTAAGTAATATATGCATAGGCCCAGAAATACATCAATAGTTATTTACTACTATCAGATAAAAGAGTTTGGGGTTGGGGAAATTGTTAGGTTGCAAGACGGCCCAGAAGGGCAGGGATGGCACACTAGAGAGGCCACTTTAGGTCTAGACCAGAATAAACCACGCGAGGTGTTCGACTACGAAGGACAAGTATGTTAATATATTCTGCATTAGTCGTGTATGATTTGTAATGGGTAAAACTGTAGAGAAAACACTGTTTTTCACCCATGGTTGGTTATTCTTCTTATCATCATCATCATTATCATCATCATTATCATCATCATTATTTTTATTATTATATTCCTAATAATCATCATTTAATACCTAAAAGAGAAGAAAGTTATGCATGACTGACAGATGGAAACGCAATATAACATTACACTGTTGATTTTTCTTTTTTACTGTTGTGGGCTCACAATGTTCCTGAACTTCACTGAACTCACCTTGTCATCAATAATAACCAAGTCCTTTGGTTCAGTCCGATCAATTTTCAAAACACGGTACTTTGTTTCCGCATGATTGCTTCCAACAAGAAAATACCTCTGATTAAAAAGAAAAAAAATCATGTATAAGATCATGTGCTTTCCCCTTTTTAAAAATAACACATTTACAGAGCTGTTAAAAAAGACTACCAAGCATCATTTGATATTCACTGTTTACTAATACATGGGCTTATTTTAGGGCAGCTAAGCCAGTCCTGGGTACACAACTCAGGTAATGTGTAAACACATCCTGATGACCATGACGCAATACATTTTTACAAAAGTGAACCCTCTCGAATTACCAGCACTTTGAGTTAGCTATTCTCAAGAAGCATCTGCTGATGTGAACCATGCCTCACATAAAATAAATCTCAGGAAACCTACTATCAAGAATTTTTTTTTTTACAAGGGGTTACAAAGTAATCTTGAAGAATTTACATATTCATCAGTCCACAGCTAGATAAATTGTTTATAAATGAAGATGATTTAGTGGTGCCCAGAAGTGGGAGCCCAACCAAGATGACTCCACGGGCATAACGCAGAATGCTCAATGAGGTAAAAAAAAAAAAAGAACCCTAGAGTAACAGCTAAATGCTTGAAGGAATGATTAAAACAGGTTAACATCTCTGTTCATGAGTCTACCATATGCAAAACATTGAAGAAGCATGGCATAAACAGTCCATGGCAGGACAGGGTGAAGGAAGCCGCTGCTCTCCAATTTAACATCACTGTTTGCCTGAAGTTTTCGAAGAGCAGACTGACACTCTACAACACTACTAGAAAAATGTTTTGTGAACTAATGAAACTAAGGTTGAATTGTTTGGGAAGAACACTCTGTACTACATACGGCATAAAAAGGGCATCACATCACATGAAAACAACACCCCAATTGTAAAGTATGGTGGAGTGAGCTTCATGATTTAGGGCTGCTTTGCTTCCTTTTGGGGCCTGAACAGCTTGCCATCATTAAGAGGACAATGAATTCCCAAGTTTATCAAGGTATCATACGGGATAACGTCAGGATGGCAATCCACCAGCTGAAGCTCAGTTGCAGTTAGGTGATGCAAAAGAAAATGGCCCTAAACATCACAGTAAATCTACTACAGAATGTTTTTTCCAGCAGAACTGTAAATGCTTAATGAGTGCGTTCAGTAAAGACCTGAAGGATTATCATTATTTGGGTGTTATTAGCTTAAGCACATTGTGTTTCTCTATACTTGTGACTTAGATGTCAATCAGATCACATTTTATGATCAATTAATGCAGAAAACCGGGTAATTCCAAAGGTTTAAAGGAGACTAAAAGGAGACAGACTTAACTTAGGTACAATTTAAAAGCCCTCAACCTGGAAAGGGATTCATTGTTGCACAACTGAATGTTTCCCTCTGTACTCCTGTATTTTGTCTTTACTTAAAAATAACACTAAAATAATAAATAATTGTAGCAAGATACTCAAATTCAGGTTCAGTGTAAAGTGTTTGTCTTCCCATACATATAACAGGTAAGATATGATGAAAAAAATGAACATATACTATACAATGTACTAGGGCTGCAACAACTAATCGATAATGAAAATCGTTGCTCTGAAAAACACCCCTCGTTTTATAATCAGTTTGTGATTCACAGCAGCAGTTCCTACTTACCAGTCCCTCCCTGCAATCACTGCCGGAGAAAGAAAGGGGCGGGGGTTAATTTAATTAAGGTTAACTTAAGGTGCAGTTAGAGGTAAAGGGCAAACTGAGGGGAATCTAAATCATGGGGGCAGTGAAAAGTAACCCTGTATTTATTTATAAAAGTATTGTGAATGAGTCTGCAAATCTATGAGTGCACTATGGCATATCAGGGGGGGTATACGGCATACCTGGGGAGGACGGAGTGACATATCAGGGGGTATAAGGCATACTGGGGTATATAAGGAATATGTGGGGAGGGAGGAGTGGCATATTCAGGGGGTATAAGTGCATACCTGGGGTAATATATAAGGCATATGTGGGGAGGGAGGAGTGACATATCAGGGGGTATATAAGGCATACCTGGGGTATATAAAGGAATATGTGGGGAGGGGCAGTTTTGTGGCATGTCTGGGAGGTCCGTGTGGCAAGGCCTGGGGCTCAATTGTGGCCAAAAAACTGGGGGGGGGGGTGTCAGGTTGGGAAATAAAAACAAGAAATGCATTTTTATCAAAGTTTTTTATTCTACCATTTGTTTTTAACATCCTACATGTACATTTTTTTATCCGATTAATCGAAAAAATAATCGGCCAAGGGCCAACTAATTGATTCTGAAAATAATCGTTAGTTGCAGCCCTACAATGTACATATCAATTTCAATATTGATATTGAAATTAGGCCGCACTTTTCCCCCCCACTTTAAGTCTTTAAAGTGGGGGTGCGGCCTATACAGGACAGGCAGCGGGATAAGGATACAGATCCCCAGCAGCGGTGCAGGGGACCTGTATCCTACTCTCTGATACGCTCAGACAGCCTCCCCTGCCAGCACTTCCCACGGGGGGGAGTGCCGGCATGGGAGATTGTCTAAGCGCATTGTGCGGACATTCACCAGCAGCGGTGATGCGAGCATAAACAACCTTCCGGCGTGCCAGGAAAGTGCTGCAAGATTGTGTTTTAAACAATCTTCGTCCGCTTGCCATGGCAATTCGCACAGGGGGAGTCCCGGCAAGGGAGATTTTAAAGCACATCTTGCAAACGTGCCGGCAGCGGAGGCTGTTTATGCTCGCATCGCCGCTGCCGGTGAACGTCTGCGCGAACAATCTTCCTTGCCGGTACTTCCCACGGCGGAAGTGCCGGCACCAGAAGTTGAATACACGTTATGCTTAGATGTCCCCCGCTGGCCCCGCAAGACCCCGTGGAGTCTGCACCGGTATGTCTGGTGGGGGGGGGGGACATCTTGGGGGCAGCATATTCCAACGATCAGGTTCCCCTATGCACTGCTGTTCAATGGGCCAGTATTTGATCGCCCCAACAAGTCCATTGATAACACAGGATTCTGACACAGATGCCGTATGTCCTTCTGATCAGAGTGTGGGGAAATATGACATCCTATCCCAGTACTCATCAGGGAGGACAGAAGACACAGAGGTGAGTACTGGGGCAGTAGAGCCCAGAGGCTAGTAGCATATGCAGGCACCATAAAAAAACACTCTGTCCAATTCTACTAGCCTTACGGACCTCTTGATAAATCTCTACATCTATTCTGGAGTGTAGGCAACTATTTCTATTAGATAAGAGAACTAGTTGAGGTTATTTATACCGCAAAATCAGACCTGTTTTGTATCCAGACCACTGCAGGTATTGTTAAATTACAAGGGTGTCAACATCCCTGTGGTTAAAGATTTTCCCCCCTACAGTATATATAAATAGACACACATGGCTAGTGTATGTGAAATCTAAATTCATTCATTATGAATTCATAATGTACAGCAATATCCCAGACAGCAGCATTTGCTAATGAAATCTGCAGGACACATTGCTTCCCTAAGGTTTATTCAGCATGAGGTTAACAGATGATGCTAAACCAGGTGTTGGTTTATTGACAACTGCCATGCTCTGCTATCCAATCCATTATCTTTTTTTATACCTCCAAGGGGGGATATGGAGACTAATAATGTTAAAACAGTGAGAAAACATGGAAAGCCATGTGTCTAAACTAGGTTGACCACATTTTATTTCTGCCATTCAGGGACACACTATGAAGCGGATGAGATTACACACACAGGTATATATATTTATGTATATATATATATATATATATATATATATATATATTATATATATAGTTATAGCTAGCACTGATTCGCATATACACACCCTCACATACACATACATACATTTTTTTATATATATCTCACATACACACTGATTCGCATATACTATTATATATTAATTATTAGGAAGCCTTGGAAACCATGTTGATTTCAGATTTAATAATATACATACTCCACTGTAATCATCCCCAGAGTTCCTTTGTCCCCTCTTTTACTTACTCACTATAGTTTAGGCATAAATCAAATAAACACATGAAACAGCACTTGCATGTATAGTTCAACTGAATAAGACATAAAAACCCTGTATTTGCAGGTATATACAAATAATGTATGGAAACATAGCATCACAGGTATAGATCAACAGAACACACAAACCCAGCATTCCAGGTATAGATCAACTGGAAATCACATGTAAATGCAGCACTGAGGGTATAGATCAAATAAACAACACATGGAAACAGCACTGCAGGTATTGATAAACTAAATAAAACATACAAACCCTGTATTTGCAGGTATACATAAATAATGTATGGAAACATAGCATAGCAGATATGGATCAACTGAATAACACAAAAACCCAGCTTTGCAGGTATACATCAATTGGAATTCACATAAAAACACAGCAATAAAGGTATAGATAAAAACCACTAAATTACAGGCATAGATCACAGTTTGCACACCACAAAGCCAGCACTGGCGTCCTGACCAGCATCCAGATAACACACATAGGACTTGCCATCTTTGTCCCCAAACAGCCCAGCATGAGTCAACTTTGTCCCCAAACAGCCTGGCCTGTGCCATCTTTGTCCCATAAACACCTTGCCTGTGCCATCCTGGTCCCCAAGACCCACACCCTGCTTGTGCCAGTATTGACTGACATTTTCAAGGCTCTGGATGTAATTTTATTTCCTATTCCATCTTTATAAAGTTCCATTACCTTATTATGCAGGTCTTTTGACAGTTCTTTTCTGCTCAGTATCTAGCCTGCTCAATGCATCCACGTGAGAGCTAACAAGCTCATTGACTATTTATACACAGACACTAATTGCAATTTAAAAAGCCACAGGTGCGGGAAATTAACCTTTAATTGCCATTTTAACCTGTGTGTGTCACCTTGTGTGTCAGTAACAAGGCCAAACATTCAAGGGTATGTAGACTTTTGATCAGGGACATTGGGGTGATATCTGTTATCATTATTATTTAAAAAGGAGCCAAACAACTATGTGATAATAAATGGCTTCATATGATCACTAGTTTTAAATAAAAGACAGTTTTTTGCATGATCAGTCATATTTTCCAAAATAATGACATTTCACAATTTCTGCCAGGGTATGCAAACTCCTGGTAAAGGAGCAGGGTGGGCCAATGCTCCTTTACCAGGCCACAGTCTTCCAGTCTTCCATTATCCAATTTTGGTGAGCCTGCGTGAATTGTAGCCTCAGTTTCCTGTTCTTAGCTGACAGGAGCGGCAACCGCTGTGGTATTCTGCTGCTGTAGTCCATCTGCTTCAAGGTTCAACGTGTTGTGAGTTCAGAGATGGTATTCTGCCTAGCTTGGTTGTAAAGAGCGGTTATTTGAGTTATTGTTGCATTTCTGTCACCTCAAACCAGTCTGCCCATTCTCCTCTGACCTCTGACATCAACAAGGCATTTCCGTCCACACAACTCCCGCTCACTCAATATTTTCTCTTTTTCGGACCATTCTCTGTAAACCCTAGAAATGTTTTGTGTGTGAACATCGCCTAGATCAGCAGTTTTCCTGGAAGTACTCGACCCAGCCCGTTCTGGCACCGAACAAGCCATGCGACATTCAATAGTTCACTTAAATCCCTTTCCTCATTCTGATGCTCGGTCTTGAACTTCAGCAGTTGTCTTGACCACGTCTACATGCCTAAATGCATTGAGTTACTGCCATGTGATTGGCTGATTAGCTATTTGTGTTAACAAGCAATTGAACAGGTGTACCTAATAAAGTGGCCAGTGAGTGTATGTATAAATATATAGGCAAATTACTTTTTATAGCTTGCCAGTAAACTTTATTCCAGGTGACACAAGGTAAATTGAATGTAAATTGAAAGCTTAATAATTTTCTAGAGAGCTCAACATCCATTGGCCTCATTAGATAAGTGTATGGATGGGGCAAATCTTTTTTTTTCTTTCTTACCAGAACCATAATACATTCCTGAACAAAATACTTCTGCTTTACAAAAACAACATAATTCTTTAGTTCTATATGCTGCCATAATTTACATGAAATCAACTTTTAGGCTCCATCTTGGTTTGAAATGTATTCTCTCAGGTCAGATTTTCTTTTGATGGCTAATTAGCTTACAAAAACTACAGACATCTTATTCAGCTGCCTGTCTTACTGCTGATGGCCTAAAGAGAATAATTTATTGTAATTGAACTCTGAAGTATGTCTGCTATGAATAGCACAAGGGCTGATTTTTCCCAGGGTCACTCTAGGATGACAAGCCATTTCCTTTTTCACAGACAAACTGGTAATTATAGCACGTGAAGGCAGGGGCGTACCTAGAGTATTTGGAAACCAGGGCGGCCGCAATGCGTTTCGCCCTTTCACGGGTTTCTACCAGGCGTCCCTATATTATATATATTAGATAGATAATGTATAAACAAGGAAAAGAAAAAAATGTCGGTGCGCTAAGCTAGTCTCAGGCTCAAATAATACAAATGTATAATACAAGGCCTACCAAACCGGCGTGAGCATGCTGCAAATACAATGTATTAGCTGTACAATGTATAAAAAAAAACAAAATCTGTCTGCGCGTCTCATCCTAATAAAGTTGGCAACAAATATATAAATATAATATAAATGAGAGGTATTGGTTATATGAATTGGCCAAAGCATAAATAAGCTCACTCGCCACGTCAAGGCACACTCTCAGACGCACAGGCAGTTTTTGTTTTTTTGGATAGAAAATGTATGTCGTTTTCTGAGACAAAGTGAATTTCATCATTTTAAGCTCAAAATACATTTCATTAATGCAAACACAGAAGTTTAAATAAAATGAGAATTAAACAATGATAATATTAAATGAAATGGAATGAGCAACTTTAATCTCTGTACAATTTAATCAAAATAAAAGCTGAAAATCAGAAACCATGACTGATTTTTAAACAGACCTGCACAAAGAAGAGAAACAAAGCATAGGTGAATTTAATTAGCAGACTTGGGATCTGAAGCTAAAATATTGATCATAGGGTAGAGTTACATATTCATTTTATCCTGTGTTACATAACTACAAGCAGAAGGCAGGCACTAATCCTGATCTCTGAAACGTTCAGCACTAAAGAAAAAAAAGATACTCAATATCATTCCAGATGGGGCCATTGATTATGTCATTTAAATCAGTTTGAAACCAGGTACTTCATCATATAGGGACCTGTTGTAACATAGATCTACTTAATAAAAGTTAATTGTGTCCCCTTTCGTTACACCTAAGAAAACAGGATAACCATGATCTCTGTGGATGACCTTAACTTGGTGCCAAGAGGAAAGCGCACACCTAGCAAATATGTTTTTCACTGCCAAGTGTTTTTGATCTCAGTAGATATAGAACATGGTGGTCAGGAGCACAGTACCCTCAAAGGGATTTGAGCTCCATGATTAATTCAGTGATGTCAGAAGGAAGCGTATACAGAAAAACACACCACAATAAACAAATGCAAAGGTGGCTACAATCTATCTAATAGAAGTTCAACCGAAAACATTTAAAAATACCATGGGGTTAATTTACAATTGTACAATTATTTACAGATGCCTAACATGGCTTTCAAACAGTACTTTTCGAAAACTATATAAAGCCTTGAATACACAGATAAAATAATTGAAATGACAACAGGCAAAAAGAACAATTTTACATATTTATACTGCAATGTAAAAATCAAAGGGAGAGCTTCCTGTGCATCTTTGTGGGTGTCTCATTAAACCCCCTGGAACGCTTGCACCAGCCCGAGATGGAGCTAGTTTAACGGCCTCAACCAGGACAGTCCCCTGCCAACCCTCAGGACTTATCAGCCATCTTAAAATGTGTTAAAACCTGAGACATGACATCGTATGTTGGCGCACCACTTCAGACGTGCAGAACTAGGTGCAAGATACTACGGAAGCTGTCTGAGCTGTGTGTAAGTTGGCTAGTTACAAGATGTTCCCATGTGGCCCACTGAGTAAGCAGCAAAATGACCCCCGGTAGTATAACAGAGTGGCTGCCATCCCTCTGAAACTGCAGTCGTAGACATTTTTGTTCTGGGCCAGTAAAGGCATTGGCTTTAAGAGAGAATAATTTTAGATATTACGCTAACAAAGCTTGCATCTAATTAACAATCCTAGACACATTTTGGCAATCTTCATACATTTAAGCATGAAAGGCATATATCAAAGTATTTCATTTACACAATTTTAAATGAATCTTACACTTTTTATATGACTTTGTTATATACTTTTTCTTTTGCATTGCAAAATTCAGAAGCTCCAGAAAAATAGGGTTGCAGAGAAGAAAGCTCTATAAAGCATTGTCCTAAGACTCAAAATATGTAATATGTCTAAATTTTCTAAAACTACTTTTGAAATACAATAGCAAATTATACCTTGCTTTAGTTCAACTGTGGTTAGAAAGTCGTATTTATTTGGACCAAAGATAATAACAGCCCTGTCAGGACAAACTGTACAATGCAGCAGAGTTTTAGTACTAAATTTAACATAATATATATCTACCTCCAGTCATGGAGGTGAAACCATACAAGAAATGCTTAAATAAAGAAGTAATCCCGTACCAATGAGGCATTTAAATAACCCCCACATATCTCTCCATAGTAATCAAACCGTTATTATTTAAAAATGTTAAATTAATCTGTATAATAAGTTTTATTTATACATTATATACTGAATCCTGTGTTACTGTGTGATAAAGAGTGTTATAATTCTTGTGGTCAAATGATAATTAAGGGGACACTCTAGCCAAGTGACAGGAAAGTACAGGCATTGATTTAATTGGAAGTAGAGGACTGCATTGGGAGTCTTGCTGGGGTGGTCTTGCTGGGGTGGTCTTGCTGGGGTTGCAGGCGTGAGCGGGTGGTCAGGCACTGTACCTGCGGGTCCTGGGAAATCTGCAGTTCAAGTAAGGAGGTGGGCTTGATTGGCCACAAATGTGGCAGGGACGTGCGGGCGTGGAACACCCACATTGCGGGAGCGGACCGGATTGGGCAAAAAATCAGCGGGAGCGGGATTAAAAAAGCAGTCCAGCGCAGGGCTCTAATCTGTACTGTACAAACTAAACAGACAGATAGACAGACAGACACTCCATAGAAACCCCAAGGCGCAGGCAGGTCAACCCGCAGACGATTTAGTGATGTCAATCCTTTGGGGACTCAGGGAAGAGCGCGGGCTTAAACGGAGGTATTTATGGAGAATAATTAGTAAGGCCTACACCAGAAATGGCATTAAAATGTTTAATTCTAACATGAAAAAAATGTAGATTATTCCTAATATTTTAGTCCATTTTTACAGCAAGGTGCAACTAATTGAAGTAACTTCCTATAGCCTGTTTCAAGTGCAAACTTTTGAAAAGATGAACATTGAATGCCTTTAAAATATGGCAAACAATTCATTCATTCATTCATTTACGCCATCTCGGTGTCTACCACAAATTTAGACAAATCCGCCTTCCTAAGCATAAACTATGTTGCTGACATGCCTCAGTATCGAGGCATGTCAGTAACACTACCCCCTACCCCCGATCGCCTTGTGATTGCTCTGAAGAGCAACCACAAGTGCCATCCTGTAAATGACGTTGCCGTCATTCAAAGGATGGCATTAACAATAGATCTGAGTTCACAGAGGGTCTATCCAGACCCTCTTGAGAACTCTCGAACTCCTCCTGCAGGTTGAATGCAGGTACTGCATCCAACCATGCAAGGTCAATGGAGCCCAGCTCACTAATAAGAGTGACTAGTAAAAAGAAAAAATTAAAAAAAATAATTTGGTCAAAATGTTTACATTTTTTTTAAAAAATATGGTAACATGTAAAAATCCCCACTGTTTTTAATAAGCAAGTCCTAAAATTCTTTATCTTTAAAAAAATTCCACCATGGAAAGAGTTAAAATATTGGCATTACAAATGCCCATAGGGTGTCTAGTATTAAAAAATATTTGATTTGATGGGGTAAATTGCATTGGCCGGGTTCAAAGATGTCCCAAATATGGGACATCTTTGAACCATATATTTTTTAATACTAGACAATATATAATATGTGTGGGAACACGAAATGAGAAAGAAGAAAATCACAGTTAACCCCTTCGTGACAAAGGCTGATTTTCCTTTTTGTACCCTTCGTGACAATGGCTGTTTTATCGTTTCTGCGGTGTTTGTGTTTAGCTGTAATTTTCTCTTAACCCATTTACTAAACCCACACAAGTTATATATTGTTTTTTTCAGGACAAGAAGGGCTTTCTTCAGACACCAAATTTTTTTTCATATGATGTAATTTCCTATAATAAAAATATTAAAATATGACGAAAAATTGAAAAAAAAAACACATTTTCTCACTTTTATTTGAAAAATCTTTTATTCATCATAAAAAACTACTGAAAAAACCTGCTAAATAGATTCTACTATTTGTCCCGAGTTTAGAAATACCCAATGTTTTTATGTTTTTTTGCTTTCTTCTACACGTTATGGGGCAATAAGTACAAGTAGCGTTTTGCTAATTCAAAACCATTTTTCTCTGAATCTGGTAATTCTGTCTCTATGTGGTATTTGGGGCATCTTTGAAGCCAGCAAATTAAATTTACCCCACCAAACCATATATTTTTGAAAACTAGACACCCCAGGGTATTTTAGATGCTGATAGTTTAACCCTTTCCATGCACTAATCCTACCACCAACCCTTGTCAAAGTTTGTGATAGTAATTGTTTTTGGTGTTTTTTTCACATTCACATTTTGTACTTCAGGTGTGAAATTACAGCTCCTGGTATATGTTGCTGTCACACAACACCCCGATATGTGTCCAGCAACATCTCCTGAGTACATTGATACCCCACATGCATGGGTTTGTCAGATTGTTTGGGGGCAAAAGGGCCACATTTGGAACATGCCTCCTCAGCCGTATACCGCTGCATGGTAACAATTGCAGCAAAAATAGTGGGGAAGGAAAGGGTTAATGGTTCTAATAAAAATAAAAAAAAACCTAAAAAAATGTAAAAAAGTAAAAAAAAAGTAAAAAAAAAAACCCCAAAAAACAATTGCCACTATGCAAGATCACTGTTTATGCAGTGATCAATGGCAATGAAGGGGTTAATATTAAATGGGTGGCTCTTATAATAGCCTTTGGATCAATATATATATATATATTTTATTGGGAATACACACTGATCTGTCTCTCTCCCTCACTAGAAGCAAGTGAGGGAGGGAGGCAGATCCAATACTGATCAAAGGCAATGTTTAGAAAACATTGCCTTTGATTTAGCAAATAATGATCACTCTTATGAGTGATCTGACCACTAGGGGTGCTATTCACTGGATGTCCATGACATCCAGCAACCCCCCCCCCGATGATGTCAGCAGGCTCCGCCCCCGGCTTGATGGGCGCCGCCATCTTGAAACACCGCGTGTGTTTCGAAGACACCGGCACCGGGAAGGTAAGTTAAGCATTTAGGAAGCGATCGCGAGTCGCTTCCTTTGCTAAACAGGTGTTGCAAAGATGCCTCGATACTGAGGCATCTTAGCAACACCAGCTAAGCAAAGGAAGCGACTCGCGATCGCTTCCTAAACCCGTTTTTCGGCGGCGGGCGCCGCCATGTTTGAAAGACGTGCAGTCTTTCAAACATGTTTTTTTTTTTGCTCCTAGGAGCGATCGGGGGGGGCCGGGAATGTTTTTTTTGGTGTTGCTCAATGCCTCGATGTCGAGGCATTAGAGCAACACCGTTTGAGTGAAAAAATCGATCACGGATCGATTTCACCCGTTTAAAGACGTGCCGGTCCTGGCACGTCAATTGTCATAATCGTCACGATTTTGAGTGACGTGCCCGGACCGGCAATTGTCATCAAGGGGTTAAACAGTAATACTGAAAAACGTTAAAAGAGCCATTGTCCCGCAATATACTACAAGTAAAAACCCCTATTGTCCTTAAGGGGTTAATGAGTTATGGATCGCCATCACATTCCACAGTGCTGTACAATGTGTGTTATTAATATTATTGTTATTATTTAGAAGGTACCACAATTTATTGATTTTCATAGCGCCACCATATTCTGCGTTTTGTACAAGGTGTGTTATTTATATAGCGCCACAATAGTCCACATCATTGTACGATATGTCTTGCTATTTATATGGCGCCACCATATTCTGCAGCGCTGTACAATGCCTGTTATTATTAATTATTTAGATTTCGCACCATATTGAGCATCGCTCTACAGTGTATTAATACTGATTTATATAGCACCACCATATTCAGCAGCGCTGTACAATCCGTGTTACTAATATTGATTTATAGTGTTGTTATATTCTGCAGCGATGTACAATGTGTTATCTTTTATTTATATAGCACCACCATATTCTGTAGTGCTGTACAATGTGTGTTTATTTACACAGCACCATCGTATTCCCCAGCGCTTCACAATGTGCAGGAGATGCATTCCGCCAAACGTGTCTCTTGCAATGCTGAGAGAGGGAATGCCGAGCGAATGCAGGGAGGAAGATGAAACAATCCATGCGTTTGTAAGGGGAAAATTTGCTGATTTAAAGGTAACACCCATCAAACGCATTAGAAGTAAACACGACAGCTACAACATCCACTTAATAAATTAAAAAACACTGCTTTGATTTCAAAGGAGCTAGTTATTTTAGGATGTAATTTCTCAATACAATATCCACAGTGGAAATGAGCAGCGACACAACAAACTGTTGCACTACAGTCACTTTTATAAGTTACGCTATTACATTTTTCATGGCTAAAAACAATGGGTATTTTTTTAAGACAAAGAAAATACAGCACTGTAAATTTATGAACATAAACGATTTCAATGAATTACTGTAAGTACAGTTTTCGGCTTTTCCCTGACATTTATCAGTATTAATTTGCCAATACATGAAATGCTTTAGTGCATAATCTGTACTAGAGGACTGCTGGTGTTGCAGGCGTGAGCAGGCGGTCAGGCACTGTACCTGCGGGTCCCGGTAATCCTGCGCAGTCCCGCAAGGCTGCCTTCTCGCCGCTCCCTTACAGAGTCTCTTCTCTTGCTCCTCCCAGGAACAAAACGGAGTCACGTGATGTGACGTCACTTCCTGTGACTCCACCTTATTCCTGGGCGGAGCAAGGGAAGAGACGATGTGAGGGAGCAACTCAAGGGCAGCCTTGCGGGGCTGCGTGCGAAATCTGCAGTTCAGGTAAAGAGGTGGGCGGGATTGGCCACAAGTGTGGCAGGAGCGGGCGGGATTGGCCACAAATGTGCCGGGAGCGGACGGGATTGGCCACAAATGTGTGCGTGAGAATGCACCAGGGATATTCCAAACGTCACTGACTAGAAAAGGTTTTGCAAGTGAAGCTAAAATTCCTCCACTGCGCTGTGTTTAAATGCGGTAAATGCCGCTAAAGGTTCCATAACCAGGTTTCCAGTCTTAGGGCTACACTGGGTATTGTATACATTTCTGTAAAAAAAAAAAAAAATAATTAAAAAAATTGAGTTCCCCTGATGAGCTTGATGTAAAATACAACAATGTGGAAACTCAGACAATGGGCACATACTTTCTCACAAAAGCAACATGTTAAAGATGAGAAATAAAAAAAACCAAAATACTATAACGTGTATGGAGACAGCAGCTAAGCATGTAAGATGTATACATTATTTTGGGGTTCAAACTACCAACTGGCACTAAGCTTAGAGTAGAGTTAAAAATCTAGAAGTTGCTGTACTTATTAAGGCTGCTGAGTACCTAAGAAATAGAATAGGTTTCAGGTAAACAGCGGCATGTCACATGTTGAAGAAAAGGCTAGCTATGTATCACAGCAAATAACGTTGCCATGAATAAAAGTGATAAGGTAATTATAATCTCTGCTGCAGCGTGTTAGGTATAAAGCGACCTGCTGCTCTACCAGCAGAGATATCTCGATATAGACTGTCACCTGGAGCCATCAACTACAGGTAGAGAAGCACGTTGAGGGACCCGCTACATGAAGCACGTCAGCCAAATATCTAATTTACTGTGAGCTTTCTATACGCAATTAAATCACTTGGGACTGGGGGAAAATTGAAATCTGGATATGTAAAGCTTTAGCAGCTGAATCTATGTTGGCTACAAGTATATCTGTCTCTTTAAAGAAGCAATTTTCAAATAGCTTTTATCATATAATTACAAAAATGTGACCAGCCTCATCAGTAACAAATACATGAGAAGCTGGCTTAAAATAAAACTGTAGCACTTTTTTTTAATCACAATTAAAACATATCATCAGTCAGAACTACATTTGAGGCAATATTAGATGATTACAATGTAGATATTCCTTTAGTGCCTAAGATAAAGTCTCATCAGAACTCTCACATGATTATAATGAATGATTGATCCGAGTTTCTTAAAGTAAGCTCACAAAGGCAAACAATTTTATCTCATTTAAATTGAAACAGGTTTCTGAAAAAAAAAAACGGTATTCTCAGAAATTATAAAGGCAAAACATTATTAGTATATTTTATTTACATAGCACCAACAATATTTGCAACGCTTCATACAATACATACATTGAAAGAGTATGACAAAACCAACACAAATAGGCCTGTCAGTTTTCCTAAATGACATAATCTTTAGTTCTGTACATTAAATAATGCTTTTAATTTTTTTGCTTACATAATAAAATAATTAACATTATTAACTAATTTTAGCACCCACTTTGTGCGTGCACTATGGAAACAAGACTGTCATAATCATTCCACGCCATTAAATAATTGCGCCCCCATTTCTACGTTCCTCGTGTCATTGATTGGTTCAGGTAGCCTTTGTAAGGGCAGGGAGAAAAGAAGGCAGATACATTAAGCAAATGGCATTGAATCTATAGGCATATCTTGCCATATTTAGCTTCCCTGAGATTAATCAGCTTCTATGTTTAAACCATATACTGTTTCACTTAAAACTTCCTTCTTTGAAAAACTACAGATCGTTTGGTAAATTAATGTATTTGTACTATGTATCTTTATGCCGATTGCGAGGCCTGAAAGGGTTAAACAACATCACCATAAGTTATTGTGGACATACTCAAAATTGGAGAAGCAGTGTAAAGATGCGGTTAATTTATTGATATACTTTTATGTATCCTTTAACATCCTCAACAGATAGAAGTGAGATGTGTAATGGTGGGTTGTTGTGAAACTAATTAGATGTGGTAGTCCTTGGTTGTTAAAGTTCCCCATATCCTTTACCCTTTACTGTTACTATGCTTAATAACCATATTATCAACTGTTCTCAGGCAGTGATAAAAATAATTAACCAAATGGTTAAGCTGTCTCTGTCAGCAGAAGTACTCCTAGGGGCCAGAATATTGCAGACAAATGTGTGGGGAAAAAAGAGCAGCATTTCCGCACCTCTCACTCACCACGCACCACGAATCTGCCAGCATTATTCCGGCTTCTGGAGTGAATTTCTCCTCTGGAGTTCATGCAGAGGGGTAAGTGGCATGAAGGTCACATATTCAGTAGAAAATGGCTGCACGGACTCACAATGGGTTTGGTTGCACCAGGCTCAGAAAACAATATCCTTTACTTTGGAAAGCAATAACCTCTACTACTGCCATTTTTATATATCAATATCGTTAAACGTCAGTTTAATCCTATAACCTTTATAATTGCTAATATTGCATATCAACTATGTCTGTTAATCTCGGATATCGAAAACCTGTGTCTACCAAGCTCAGAGGCCAATCTACTCCATTTTAGCTGTGCTTGGTTTCCGAGAAGAACAACAACAAGCTAAGGGACATAAGGTATACTGTTCTGGCCTATACTGCCTATACCAACGTCACTGAGAAAAATAGTACATTACCATCTAGTGGCATGAGTTCTTTGTACCTGTAAATTGATGTACAGTACATTCTTGTGTATTCCATTAGTGCCTCACACAAATATATTATTACACCACTTTTGGAGTTGACAGCTTATTCACACAGCCAAATAAAGGTTATTAATAGGTAAGAATGTACCTTTACTGGGGGAAGGGTACTCATATGAGTTGTACATACTTCTTTTTAACTAACATTTTTTTCCTCTGTGGCTTCAACTGTAGTATTGTGTAACAGAAATCTTAAAATAATATTTAGTTGAAAGTCTTAGATTCAAAGTAAGATTTGATCCTCCTTGTACAAAATGAATGTACAGATCCCCATAGGAGTCCTGTCTTTTGAGCTAATCCTTCACAGTGTTTACTGTTTCAAAGATAACATTCTAACATTACTGGGCAACCAAGATACATCACAATGGTCACCGGACAACAGTCAAGCACATCATTATTCCTTAGTGTTATCATTGGATGCTTCTGTCATGTCCAAAGTAGGTCAACGCTCCCCAAGCATCACATTCATAGCTTTCATTTTATATAAACATAGTATGGTCATTAATCCAAGCTTTACAAAAGAAAAGAAACATGAAGTTTGGATTTCTAAACCAATCAATATAGCAGGTACAATTATTGTGAAGGTAAGATTAAGGTTGATGAGGTGACATTTCCCCTGATCCACTTCAATACACGACCTAAAGAGCCATCAGATGTCCACGTGGAGACAACATGTGTTAAATTTGTAAAATGCTTTGGGACTTCAGAATGTATATGAAATAAGACACTATGTAGCATGAGAACCAGTAGATGTTTAATTCCAGAAGAACAGTGAGATGCTAAAATAATACTTTGTCAACACGTGACATAATAACACATGGACAGAAACTACCTTCTACCTACTACATCATTGTGTGCCAGAATCTCATCTGCACCACAGGCTACATAAAGTAAAATGCTTTTCTTTGTAAATATAAATCAATTCATTTATTATCACAGACACATAGCTTTGACTTTTGTATTGTATTTTATTCTGTTTTATACACTTAACAGTGTTAATAATTTATTTTTAAATGTCAACCTTTTCCTCCTTCAGTTGTTACTTACTGTTTCAATGTTTCATTACAGGGCAGAATTAAAATCAAATGCACTGCACTGTCAGGATCAAAGACAGATATACACATCATGATTAAATCAGGCTTGAAATTTGTTGGTTTTACCATAGTTTGAATGTCACCATTTCTAATTTTAGCAGTTATTTGCATACTGTATAGCATTGTGATGTCATAATATCAAGAAACAAAAACAACATTTTAATGGGAACCGTTGTCATTATAGATTTTACCGTAAGTTGTCAATCAGTGTCATTGTTTTGGAGACATTTACATCAAACCTCATGAAACCTACGTCTCAATGTGTCAAAAATAGCATATTGAAACCATTTTCTTCTCCTCCTCCCAGTACTTAAAAAGGTTCTGGACCCAATCAACAACAATCAGCAACAATAGGGGAGAAATAAGTTAAGGTGAAGAGTAATCAGGAAAATCATGAAAGGGGAAATTTCAATACCTTTCCTCATGATATACAGAAAAGGTGCGTTTCAACTCTTCACAAATGGAGAATATAATATTGTGTCCTTGCAAAATTGGCATTTAAGTCAAGGAGATAATATTACATCACAGATAATGGCTAATTGTAGCTGTGATCGGCCTCATGGATGCGTCTGCTGGCTATCTGGAGACCAAGGCACACCAGCAACAGCCAATAGAAGGCATTTCCGTGCACACTGCATTGGCGATCAGTGGAATAGTCAAGTTTAAAAATAAATGTGTATTTTTTTATTTTTTGTTGTTGCTATTATGGAGCAATCAGTAGTCTTTGTGCATGTGTATTTTTTTTTACCTTAAAGGGAAAATTTTGTTGTGCAGATATTTAGATTTTGGGTAACAACATAAGTAAATATATAAAAGGTTGATTTACATCTAATTTTTACCTCGGAAACATAACATACCACAGCATACAAGATGTTTCTGGACAAATACCTAGATCAGATCAGTTGGCTATTGTGTTAATTTTGCAGAATACTTTGATAATATTATAAATCTAGATCACAATAGGGAATAAATAAAAGTTACGTGCTGCACACACGCATCAAGGCCTTGTGCCTTGATCTAAACCTTTGCAATACAATCATGTACACGGTATCCAGATGGTTTATGCTCTACATCGATAAGTTAACTTTGTTTAGGTTACAAGTTCCCTGTAAGTACTAATTCACAATACATTGGTGTTCGTTCCATACCTGGTATTTCCAACAGATAAAGCAGTCATTTACACATAACAAATTATAAACAAAAAGTATAAGTTAAGTAGTGGTGTTAAAAATCATATTAAGACACTATTGAGAGTAAATTTAACACAGGTGTCTGAAGCTCACCTTTAGCTCAAATAGCAGAACGGTAGGCGTGAAACAACCCAAAAGTCCTTTCTCTGTTTCTAAACCTGCACATGTTTTTTGTAATATGCTTTTAAAAAGTGACAGAAGGCTTGGATTTGGCTGATCATATCTCGCGGTATCAAGCCATCCTGCCATGATTCTGCCAGAAAAGAAGAATGGAAAATTATAGGTTATCGAAAAACTGCTTCCAAATTCAAAGACCTGAAGAATTAACATCGATAGCTTAGATCTCAAGAACTACACAACGCAAGGAATTAAAACAATGTCCTATGCATCTCCATCTACGGTTCTGTGCCTTATAAGCAACCCTGACTAAACAGTGACACCTAATGGCTGGATAAGGAATTCCAACAGAAAGTGGCACTAAGACAGATGAACTTCGGAACAATCAAAAAACAATGAAATGAGAGGATTAAAGAACAATATATGTGTATAAAACAGGGAAAGAATTATGAATGACCATCTGCTATCTAAATATGTTTTGCTTAATTATTATTTATTTCTATGTCTTTTTTTTACATGACAGATCCCTTCTGACCAAATACAAGTTTCTGCAGCCAGATTTATGTAAAAAATTCTGCAGACCCGCTTGGCCCCTCATAATTATTATTTATATCTTTATATAATAATTATAATTATTATTATATCTTTTATTTATATAGCGCCAAACATTTACGCAGCCTATGACAAGACTGGAATTGATAAATTAGGTGGAGAGAGCCCTGCTCGCAAGTAAACTTACGATCACAACTAAAAGAATGATGTTCCTAAGTGAAACACCATTGATTTCCCTGAATGAAGGTTGTAAGTAAGGCCAGCATGGTTTCCCTCACTAATACCAGGAAACAATATATGGACCTTAATGCCTCACTCAGTTTAAATTACAAACAGATTTTACACATCAAACTGGGGTCACAAGTAAAGACAACTAGACAAATATAAACCCTCAGTGCTCATTAGTACTCAATATGTTTCACTAATATGACTAATTAAAATTATTGCCTAGCAGTTCCAATTTCATTAAAGACAGGAGGCTCATATTATGCTTTTACTTTCTTTACTACTCCCAATAGCAGCAAAAATGGAGTAAACTTTTTTAAAACCGTATACCGTATTGGCCCAAATATAGGCCACATTTCCCCCCCCCCACTTTAGGTCTTTAAAGTCGGGGTGTGGCCTATATTCAGGATTTTTCGCAGGGATGCGCAGTTCATGTCACCGGACGTCCATGTATTCTAGGGGGCATAAAGCATATCTAAGGGGCAGGTGGCAATTTCTAGTGGGCATAAATCATATCTGGGGGGGGCAGGTGGGCATTGCTAGGGTGTAGGTGGGCATTTCTAGGGGGCATAAAGCATATCTCATGTGTCAGAGTGGCACCTAAAATGTTTGATCTAACCGAGGAGTCCCTTAGCACAGACACTCCTGTCGATGTCCATGTATTCTAGGGGGCATAAAGCATACCTGGGGGGTAGGTGGGCTTTTCTAGGGGGCATAAAGCATATCTCGGGTGTCAGAGTGGCATATCTGGGGGGCAGAGGCGCATATCTGTAAGTAAGGTGGTAAGGTGCATTATGGATTGGGGGGGGGCTTAAAATTGGTTTTCTGTCTGTATATAACTTTAAATTTGGATTAGCTGGTGCGTGGAACGAAACTTGGATCCCGTACGTGCACCTATTTACACGAATAATGGATTTCTTGTCATCCATTTACGACCAAGGAAAAGCATATCGAACCATCAATGTATATCGCTCCGCTATTTCCGCTCAACATATGTTTGTGGACCAGGTGCCGTTTCGGAAAGCAACCATTAGTAAGTCTGATGAAAAGTACCCGTTTGAAGAGACCTCCTGTCCCTAAATATCAAGACAGCTGGGATGTTAACTTAATCCTTAACATGTTTCTATCTTGGGAAGATAATGATAGATTGTCTATTAAAGATTTGACTTTAAAATTATCTACCTTGTTATGTTTGATTTCTTTTAAGAGTCTACCAGGGGTTTTGATACCTCAAGTCCCGGAGCAATTTTGCGATTATTCTCTTTTCCTGTGAATAGTGTAAACTATATATTGTTTTTTTCAAGGAGAGATAGAGCTTTCTTTTGATAACATAGTTAGATAATTAGCTGAAAATTTAGAATGAGAAATTTAGTTAAAACTAGCAAAAATTTGAAAAAAAACACCTAATTTTTTTTTAATAAATTTTGCCTCTGAATCCTCACAAAATTAGGTAAAGTGACGGAAAATCCCCTACGTTTATCAATTCAGGTGTCCTGATTTCAGAAATACCTAATTTGTATAGATTTTCCATACTTTCCCAGCACTTATAGGGAACATAATATAAGGTGTTTATTATTTGTAGAATTTTTATGTTTATGCCTTAACGGGTTTGGCGGTTGTGAACGGGGGCAGGAGGGCTATACTGGCTACATGTTGTGTTAGGACAATGGGATGTAAGGTTTTTTTTTCTTTTTTTATTATCTTTTTTATATTGTTTTATATATTTTTTAAAAATGGTTAGAGATCCTCTTAGGGACCTCTTGAACATTTTATTAATGCCAGTGATGTCATAATGGCATCACTTAGCTCATGTCATTATTTTTTTTATTATTATTTATTGTATTCTTATTTTTTTTTTAAATCACTAACCTTTTTTTCTCAGTTTTGTTTTTCAGCATGGGAGGAGGGTGAGAAACACGGTTTCTCACTCTCCTCTCTGCGATCCCCCTGCACCGATCACACCATCTGTGCCTCATCGGAGGACAGGATATCTGTCCAGACCCTGCAGGGGGATATCCTGTCCTCCAATGACCTTTCGGGTGACGTCAGCAGTGACGCGACCCAAAAGGGAATGCCCGATCGCGCGATCCGCATTTAAAAATGTAACAATTTTCCGGCTTTTGTGCCGGAAGCTGTTCCATCAGATCGGGCAGCAGAAAGCCAACGATGCCAGCTTCTGCTGTAAGGGGGGAGTCCAGTCTGTGAAACGACAGCCTGATCTCCCGTGCAGGGCAGGACATACTCGTATGTCCATAGGGGATTCTTGGGATGCGTTTTTTGGACGTACCGGTACGTCCATAGGGGACTGAAGAGGTTAAGCTAGCATAATATGAGCCTCCTGTCTTTAATGAAATTCCAGATTTTTCAAACTAATAGTGACATAAAGTCACAATTTTATTAAAGACAGGAGATGAGTATTATCCCTCCACTTACTATATGTCTAATTACTATATTTAGTAGTCCCACCGCAGGTAGTTACATATTTCTTTGGTTTACATTTGTTAATGGCATGTGTTTTATCCTTTAAGCTTGATTTTCCAAACATGCCCTTCGGATTCAAGATTTATCTCTTGGATCGTCCCTCCGTTTTCTTCACGTTCCGGTTCCAGTACTCTTCTTATGCTGAGTTTCAAGAAAGTGATTATGGTTCATCATATGCGGTCGCAGAAAGAAAGAGGAACTACATTCTGTTACTTTACCTTTTATAGCCTGTGCTGCACTATGATTGGTTATTGGTTATCCAAGTTATGTTATGCACATGTATATGTATGTTTTTTCTCTTTACATATTTTTTAAAATAAGTTTACTCCATTTTAATGCATAATACTTGTCTCCTGTCTTTAATAAAATTAGTTATTAGTTTGAAAATTCTGGAATTAAATCTTAGCAATTGCATTTACTGAAACATCGTTGTGAAAATACCCACTGAATTCAATAAGCAGCAGACTGGTAGACCCATGATCTATAACTAAGAAAAGTAGCAAAAGTACTTATCATTCTTATCTGGACAATTGTGTCTAGTGGCAATTGGAATTTCTGCTTAGGATACCCAATCAAGAGACTATGCTGTCAGGTCATCTAGGGATGAAGAGTTCAACAGCACATGGCTGTTGTGTTAATTTTGCATAATAATCTCTTGATATTATTCGAAAAACAGGTCACAATAGGGAATAATCAAAAGCTAAGAGCTGCACAAAGACCACCCGCCTTGTGCCTTGTGTACATTTGCAATAACATCACAATAAGTTCATTTTCTTTAGGTAACGGTGTCCCATTAGACTAAATAAGCAGCAGGCAGCTAGATCCATTACTTATAATTAAGAAAAAGTGGCAAGTAGACCCATGAACACCTCCTGGCAGAAAGTTCCACACATTTGTCAATTTCATATAGTTACATAGCAATTATGCCAAGTTTGCTATAGCATGTTTGTAAATTTAGTAGCACTTCTTCTACCTGTCCTTTCCATCTACAGTAGCATTTGGAAGTGGAGAGCCTGTGCCAATGCGTTTACGCCTGGTTACTGTGTAAGTAACTGCTGTGCCACTGACACAGTTCTTCAGGACTGAAGCAAATCAAAGCAAAACATGTTTTCTCTCCAGAAGGGCTTGAATTAATTGAGGAGGTGGACAGACACATGGCAGATTATGCATCTGAGTAGGAATATAAAGCATGTTAGTCACGGATATATTATTACAAAACAAGGTCAATCTTTACTTAAAAAACGGTTTAGAGATGGTTGCCGACTGCTGGTGTATCATAGTACCCACTGTACAACAAAACTGTTTGCATTACTATGAAAACACTGGAAGAAATGTTGCTTTAGGCCTTTATGCCCTATTAAAGTACACAGTTTAGTTTCCTTAGCCATTAATGTAGGCAGATTGTGAAACAGGTTGTATAAAAGTAATCTGAAGATGTTTGGACCTCAAAAGCATCCTGAACAGCATCACAAACCTTCTAGATAATGGAAAGCGTTACCAACCTTTTAATGTTGCAGCATTTCTTCTAAAGTTTGTTTTAGGTATAGAGATCAAAACATACTGTTACTTGTTTTACCCAACTCTAGTAACTCTGAAAATGAACACTGAAGTGCTTGTATACATATTTCTTTATTTTAGGTTGGTGGCTTCACTAAACAGTAAGTGCATGCTTGTGGGCAGAGAATGGAAAATTGCAGCAGCAAACTTGCAAACTAACTAATGGCAACTTATCATGGTGCTACAAAACATACTGGTCATGGAAAGTTGATGTGAAAATAGCAAGCAACTCACTCATTGAATTTGCTTGTGAGTATATTTAGAAGTCCCTTAACAACCAACAGCCAATTTTAGAACCATTTTCCAACATTTGTGGAATTTACCTTTTTTTAAGTATGTGTGACAGGCCTTTATGAGAATTGTTTTAGTATTATCTGCAACTTGAAAAATGTGGGTTTATTCACAAAAAGAGACCTGTCAGGAGATTTGTGGGTTTTTTCGTTCTCCCTTCAATATTAAGTGCCAATGCTGGCAAGTTTCTCCGGCAAGAAGGGTTAGGCTGTCCTTGTACAATCCATATTTCAGTGCATCAGAAGACTCAAAATCACACTCCTCTAATATCTATGGGGAGTTTGGCCCCCTACCTTCCAGGGGCTATTTCAATGTAGTATGCCATGTTGAATAATGTAGACATGGATTCCAAATTGCCCTTCATGTTGCAATTGTAGCAGGAGTGGGACAACACAGTCTCAATTCAGAATGTGTCCCACTATAAGACGTCTAGACAAATATTCTATAGATGGTACTTGGTACCTGCCAAATCTTCTAAAATGTTTGTGGAGGTAGAGAATCAATGCTGCATGTTGTGGGGAAGCATGGGGAAGCATGTTGTGGGGAAGTAGGACCAATGCCGCATGTTTGGTGGGGCTGTGCGATGATCTTCCAGTGGTGGTGGGAATTTTTTTTAACGGATTGAAGAGCTGCTGTCTCTTCATAACATGGCCTCACCGAGCCCAGAACGTATATGGCAAGAGTGTTGGAAATGTGATGACAGGCTTGTTATATGGCAGGGTATGGCAAACTAAGGGTTGTGACAATGCAAGCTGTATTTATTTGTGATAACTGTCTTTTTTATTAAAAAAATAAGTCAAAAACTGTTTAATAAGAAAAATAATAAATAGTAAATTACACACACATAAACATATCAATGTTGTCATTGAGGTTGCATACCCTTGCTAACAACTGGCTCAACTTAAAAGCACATTTTTGCAAAATCTTGTATATTAGTGAATATATAAGTTGTTTTGTATTGATTGCACAGTATACAAGTAAAGTCCAGTCTGGTCAGCAGAGTTAAAGGTTAACTTGTGAATGGTCCGTAAGGTGAAGTGCTAAACACGGTTGGCCACAATATCAACTACGCTCTTTCTATACAAATGATATTCTCAATATACTATCTATAAATCATTTCAATTGTTTAGTAAATCACTGTAATATAATATTCTGAGGCGTAACAATTGGTAATTATAAGTCTGAGCGATATAAACTGCTTGTCGTAAAATAAACACCACATTAAGATGTCGAAAACAAAGAAAAGGTTACACAACAACAAAAGCTGTTGGCTTTATAGTTTTCTCAAAGAGCATAAGCTCTAATTGTGCTATCAAGACTTGGGTTTATCACGTCACAGTAGAAGATAAAGCCACAATGATAACCATGCATTAATAACATTAATAACGGAGGCATCACCAAAAAACAGAATGCAGGTACTCACCGCTCTAGTCTCATAGAGGATAAGCTTCTGAATACCACTTATGATGGGAGCAGCATGAGGCATGGTGAGATGAGAGCAGTTGAACTGTGCAAAAAACAGATGCAATATTGTTTAGAGCTCACAACACAATATGAACGTCATCAAGAGTTAACGGTCTATAAACATGCTAAAAAGGTAGAACAGTGTGGTTTGGCAGTAATGTCAAATTTAAACTCTTGTACAACCTACCAGACTTATGGTGAGCCTTGTTTTGTTTAAAGTATACTTTTTTTCATCAGCGCCACACACACGGTTTGTTTCAAACGCGAATGTTTTACTTTCTAGGTGGGGGAGCAATTGTTTACAATTCTGTAGTCAACTATTTCTGCATCATTAAAGTTACTGTCTGACAGTCAAGGTTAAATTGTAACAAGCCTCTCGTTCATTATAATGTTGTGGTTTATATTCTCATATCACTACTATAACATATCGGCACTGCTAAAGTGCTCGTGTGTGACAAAAAGAAGTCTCTGTCTATTCAATGAACACCTATTGGAACCCATGACATAGAAGCAGCCAAGAAGAAGGTGTAAGACATAGAAGCAGCCAAGTCATGATGGGATAAAACAAATGAAAATTATAATGCTTTTGTAGATCCACACATTATTTTTTATGGAGGGGCTACTGTTCGCAATACCCAGTGTTTTATTTTTTCTCTGCACCTGTGATTCAGTAAAGGGAGAGTTGGCAAGAGAGTTTGCAGGAGGATTGTCGTTTCCACTATGTCCCTTCACTATTTATTAAGAAGGGCCCACATTGCCAGGTTCCTCCAGCTAGAATGGATGAGCTGGCCCTACATCCCTGTGTAGTGCATTAATTAATGGGTGAGGTGACTTAGGTGGTCTCACTGGTTTAAATACACATTATACAGGACCAGCCAAGCTCATAACATATAGTGAAGTCAAGGAGTTGCCACCACAAGCCTCCTGCAGACTCTACTCCCTATTCTTCCTTTAGCCAATAATCCCCAAAGAGAGCGATTCAGTTTTACCATTCCAGTACGGGTTATTCTGTTCTTGGGGCTAGAAGGGAAAAATAGGATTTATATCTCTTAACCATGCACTGTATAACAGTACAGAGTAAAATATATGGTATTGGCTCGATTACAGGCCGCACTTTCTCCCCCACTTTAAGTCTTTAAAGAGGGGGTGCGGCCTATAATCAGAGTTTAGGGCAGGGATTCACAATTCGTAGTGCCCGATGCTTGGGATGCTTGCCCAATGCAGTTCTGGGTGACAGGCAGGGTATTTTTTCCTTTGTCATTCAGCAGGGTTAGGCTCCAGGTCCCCCGCAGCGCTGCAGAGGACCTGTATCCTCCTCTTTGGTAGTCGGTGGACGTCTGCGCGATGCAGACAACCCCCATTGCTGCTGGCACTTCCGTCAGGACTTCTATGAGAGCCGGCATGAAAGCCTCGGCGGAAGTGGCCAGCAGCGGCAGAGGTTTTCTACACTGATCGTGCAGACATCCACCGGCTGCCCCCGCTAGACATCAGGGAGTCTGGGGATGCATTGGTAATCGGTGGGGGGCAGAGTGGCATATATGGGAAACATAAAGCATATTAGGAGTTTGGTGCTATTCTTTAAAATAGCACCAAACTATAAGGCTGCGGCCTATAATTGGGCCAATCCGGTATATGTGTTGAGATTTGTGTTTACTGCTAAAGATAATTAAAACAATAAATCAGGAGCAAGGCCAAAAGATGTAGCTTTAAACTGACTCAATTTTTTTGATGACTCAACAAAGCTAGAATTTTGTGCCTACTGTACAACCACATGGAGTATTCTGCCACCTCATAATTAAGCAAATAATAATAACTGCAAATTTTATGTTGGCCCAGAAAAAAGGAAAATAGAAAGCTCACAAGCACGCCATCTTTTCTACACCAAATTCAATTTCAAGCAATTATATTTTGTTTTGTAATTATACAGAATCAAAATAAATACTAATGTAAAATATGCATACAAATTGTATACAGTGCTTACTCATATAATAGTAGCTACAGAATGCCCAGAAATATGTCACATTAAAGCACGTTAAGTGGTAATGTTTTTTACTGATACAAACAAAGTAAAGTATGTGTTAAAATGGATTATTTTCAGTGCAGGTATATATTTTATGGTTGATAAAAATGAAAACCACGCTACACCTGCACTACATAAACATCAATCAGTACAGTTATACTTTATGTAATTGCTGGTTAAAAAAGGCGACTCGGCAGATTTTAGTTATAACAAGACTAAATTCCAAGGATCTATGCACATTTAGTTTATTTAACATAATTTAACTTAATTTGGCAAAACTTTAATCTCAAACGAGGTCCAGAAGTTTGTTTTAACCTTATTAGAAACACACTTTTGTGTGATATTTCACCCTTGGGGGATCTCTTGGGGCCCACCCCATGTGAAAAGGTGAGTCCAGACGAGGACCTTCTTTGTTTTCTTGTGCCTGGAGGGATACCAAACAGATCCCACTGAGGCCAAAACATCCGTTTGGGGTGGTTATTTCCTTCGTGCGGAGGAAATCTGCCTCACATTTCGGTTCTGGACTGCCCATGGGCAGGATTACACTGATTTGTAACTTGCCTCTGTAACAAACAAAAATTTTTTATGGAGGGGCTACTGTTCGCAATACCCAGTGTTTTATTTTTTCTCTGCACCTGTGATTCAGTAAAGGGAGAGTTGGCAAGAGAGTTTGCAGGAGGATTGTCGTTTCCACTATGTCCCTTCACTATTTATTAAGAAGGGCCCACATTGCCAGGTTCCTCCAGCTAGAATGGATGAGCTGGCCCTACATCCCTGTGTAGTGCATTAATTAATGGGTGAGGTGACTTAGGTGGTCTCACTGGTTTAAATACACATTATACAGGACCAGCCAAGCTCATAACATATAGTGAAGTCAAGGAGTTGCCACCACAAGCCTCCTGCAGACTCTACTCCCTATTCTTCCTTTAGCCAATAATCCCCAAAGAGAGCGATTCAGTTTTACCATTCCAGTACGGGTTATTCTGTTCTTGGGGCTAGAAGGGAAAAATAGGATTTATATCTCTTAACCATGCACTGTATAACAGTACAGAGTAAAATATATGGTATTGGCTCGATTACAGGCCGCACTTTCTCCCCCACTTTAAGTCTTTAAAGAGGGGGTGCGGCCTATAATCAGAGTTTAGGGCAGGGATTCACAATTCGTAGTGCCCGATGCTTGGGATGCTTGCCCAATGCAGTTCTGGGTGACAGGCAGGGTATTTTTTCCTTTGTCATTCAGCAGGGTTAGGCTCCAGGTCCCCCGCAGCGCTGCAGAGGACCTGTATCCTCCTCTTTGGTAGTCGGTGGACGTCTGCGCGATGCAGACAACCCCCATTGCTGCTGGCACTTCCGTCAGGACTTCTATGAGAGCCGGCATGAAAGCCTCGGCGGAAGTGGCCAGCAGCGGCAGAGGTTTTCTACACTGATCGTGCAGACATCCACCGGCTGCCCCCGCTAGACATCAGGGAGTCTGGGGATGCATTGGTAATCGGTGGGGGGCAGAGTGGCATATATGGGAAACATAAAGCATATTAGGAGTTTGGTGCTATTCTTTAAAATAGCACCAAACTATAAGGCTGCGGCCTATAATTGGGCCAATCCGGTATATGTGTTGAGATTTGTGTTTACTGCTAAAGATAATTAAAACAATAAATCAGGAGCAAGGCCAAAAGATGTAGCTTTAAACTGACTCAATTTTTTTGATGACTCAACAAAGCTAGAATTTTGTGCCTACTGTACAACCACATGGAGTATTCTGCCACCTCATAATTAAGCAAATAATAATAACTGCAAATTTTATGTTGGCCCAGAAAAAAGGAAAACAGAAAGCTCACAAGCACGCCATCTTTTCTACACCAAATTCAATTTCAAGCAATTATATTTTGTTTTGTAATTATACAGAATCAAAATAAATACTAATGTAAAATATGCATACAAATTGTATACAGTGCTTACTCATAAAATAGTAGCTACAGAATGCCCAGAAATATGTCACATTAAAGCACGTTAAGTGGTAATGTTTTTTACTGATACAAACAAAGTAAAGTATGTGTTAAAATGGATTATTTTCAGTGCAGGTATATATTTTATGGTTGATAAAAATGAAAACCACGCTACACCTGCACTACATAAACATCAATCAGTACAGTTATACTTTATGTAATTGCTGGTTAAAAAAGGCGACTCGGCAGATTTTAGTTATAACAAGACTAAATTCCAAGGATCTATGCACATTTAGTTTATTTAACATAATTTAACTTAATTTGGCAAAACTTTAATCTCAAACGAGGTCCAGAAGTTTGTTTTAACCTTATTAGAAACACACTTTTGTGTGATATTTCACCCTTGGGGGATCTCTTGGGGCCCACCCCATGTGAAAAGGTGAGTCCAGACGAGGACCTTCTTTGTTTTCTTGTGCCTGGAGGGATACCAAACAGATCCCACTGAGGCCAAAACATCCGTTTGGGGTGGTTATTTCCTTCGTGCGGAGGAAATCTGCCTCACATTTCGGTTCTGGACTGCCCATGGGCAGGATTACACTGATTTGTAACTTGCCTCTGTAACAAACAAAAAAAAGAGCTAAGCATTACTGTAGGACAAGCTACGAGACGGCTATCATACTTACTGTGTTCCTATTTCCCAAGTAGCTACTACCCAAGAAACCATTAATCAGAGAAGCCGTCCAGCGCCATGGAAGAAATCTTCAATTAATTTAATGTATCTTGTGTGTTCTCAAAAGCATTTTCTTCCAGTCTTTGTATCCAACATCCTATCTGTAATGCCGCAAACCAACAAGAAACTAAAAGTACCAAAGAATCGCATAAAGAGTATCTCTAATGTGCCATCTGTCATCATAAAATTTCTGGTGGCATCTGTTGAGATAAGCGGAAGTCTCTTATCCAAATGCTAGTTATATTTTAGCTATGGCCTAATGATATCATTGCTATGGCCTACACCTAATTTTTTGCCTTTCCATCCTTGTTCTACTGTTTTCAGCTCCCCGTTTTGAATTTCTTATTTCTTACCTCCAAGTAATTAAGGAAACTGCATGTTTTGCTCAAGCTACTTAAACATTTTAGTCAACAAGACAAATGCCTCCTCTTTTACACGTAGGAGACAAACAATGACTTTGTGCTTTACATCTTTGTCTTCAAAGGTCACACACCAGTAAAAGTAATGACATTTTAAATCAACCTGCATTCTAATTTAAATATTCTCCCGATATTTCAAATGCTTTATTTGTGTACTCATTGAAGTCCATCCTGCCCAAGACTCTTCCTGTCTGCCATGTTGTTGTTTCGTGAAATAAACTGCTGGGAGCTTAAACCCAACCTCTTTCATTTTCATATGACATTTACTTGTTCAGTTGGCTAGACTGCGGTTGGCAATTGGAAAATGGGTTGCACCAAGGTTCAATGCTGCTGGAAAAGAATATTCCGCTTGCACCAAAGTCCAGATGGCACTGGCTGAAATCAGGAAAATCCACGACCACCATATCCAAGTGAAGTTCGACTAAGTAGAGAAATGGATTATTGGATCATAGAACTGCACTGATCGCTGTAAAAAGAAAACTGCTGTACTCAGATGGACTTCACTGTAAAGTCTATGGTTCTAACCATTCTGGTGAACCCTTTTCCCTTTACCCATGCTCCTTTCTTGGTTTATTCTCTTCATGGCTCTAATCAATGTATGATATCTTATCCAAGAGCCATGCAACATGCAGCTGGAGAGGAGGCACACATTTTGGACTAGACTATTGTTTTCTTCAGCCCACTCTCTCGTGTCGCCATGGTATTCTTGCATGTAAATATACTTAGGATAGGATAAAATTACTTTCTAAAACATCAGTATGGTAAGACCTGCACAAAAAAGCAGTATTTTTGCATGTTTTCAGCACAAACACAGTTGTTAAATAAAACAGAAGTATTCATTATGAGAGATCCCTGGGTCTCTCATCCCAAGCATGACCAACGTGTTTGCTTTTAGACTATTTACGGTAATTCTTTAGCGCTGGACATTGCTTTGGCTTAAATGGCAATGAAAGCTGCCCTGCATATTAGGTTCAATGGTGAGGACGGTGTTCATTTTTCTTTCGAAAAAAAATACAAGTTCATGAGCGAAACAAGATAAGCTGTATTTTTATTTTTGCTTTTGTTGCTGGTATTTTTTAACAGTCATTCAGCTCGTCAGGCCTGTTGGCCACTTTTGTGTCTTTGATTACAATATGTTGTACATTATATTTTATTGTTATGGTTTATACTAGTTTTGGCCATAGATAGAAATTATACAGAATTATAAAAACTTGGTATAGGTATTACCTGCAACCCTACATCTGCTTTCCCTGCCTCTCCACAAACAGGACTAGCATGCATGAAAGGGCGTCAAGGTCTGTTTATTTTATACCCTGCTAGCACACTCACCTGGGGCACGCGCGGTGACGTCACACAGGAACAGAACCAGGCGGGTTCTATACTATTGTTCCATCTTCAAGCATACAGCTGGTACAGGGAAGTGGGCAGCTGACTAGAGTTCTAAACAACACGAGACACCTCTTCTGTGTCTGCAATGCAGGAGCCATTTTGGCGAAGCCATTCTCATAAAGATAAACCATTATTGCGCTCCAGGGAAATGGCTACCTCGGAAACACTTAAGGACGGCGCTTATAGCTAGTGTCAGGTGACATGCATTGCTCTCTAGTGTTTACAACGCGAGTAGCGCAGCAGGCACTCTAGCGTTCCGGTTTTTTTTTACTATGGCATTACTTTCCAGTTGTACAGAAGCTTCAGAGGAGATAAATACGGACTTGCTTCCAACTTCTATATAATGATTAGCGGACAGCTGTGCATAACATTATATTGCTTAGTGGTTTGATGGTTATTAAACGCGAACATGTGCAATTAAAAATGTACGAGTGTATGTATGTAAATGAGTTATTGGTCATTGCATGACAACAAGTGCTGGGGTCAGCGAGCGGCCAGTGGGTGACCATCGGTAGGAATGGCTCCATCCGTTTAAAGAGGCCGGAGCCAGTGGTTTAGCTTATGGAAGGCGGGGTTTGTTGCCCGAGAAACGGTTGGGATGAAGGGACGTCAACAAATCAGTGCCGATCCACAGTGAGGAGAGTGCGGGGAGCAGCCGTGAGTATCACTGTGAGCCACCCCAAATTATTACCGCTCAGGGCAGACACATAGGAAAACAATGGCTTCCCAATCCCAAAGTTCTGTCAAAGTGATGCGAAATTTGCACTTGCGACAACTGCTAACCCCGTTGGGTTTTATTTTTGCAACCGCAGCGCTGTTTAGTCAGCAAAAAAAAAGCACCAGTGTTGGAAAACGTTAACATTTTTTCAGTTGTGTTGCCAATCTGAGCCAAATTTATAATGGCGTTGCGACTGCACTTGTTTTATGTCATTATGAGGTGGCCATGCGGGTCTTACACATATAGTGAGTCCAGAAGATATTTATCCGAATACTTTCAGCGCAGTGATTAAAAATATATAATTCCATTAAATGTGTCAGATCATCTATATGTGCGTAATTTTATGCAATACATTTGGGATGTTCTAAATCGTTGCACCAGTAACGGCAAAAGCAGCGGTGCAATAATACAGCGCAATAAGTTGGGGAGAATAATGGGTATTGGAGACAACGAAAGGAAAAACTTAATTTCAACTAAAAATGAATGTGTTTAACGACGCAATCTGTCTATAACATCTATCACTAGTCAACATGAAGACATGCTGCTCATTTACACGGAATTGATCCAACTTAATAATAACGGGCATGTGGGTGAATACATATGGCTCCCTCTGTTTAAAAAAGCCCCATACCCCAATCGATATATCATGAAAGTTAACGGGACATAGGCAAATAACCTGCAGGGCTATACATATATATAATATATATATATAATATATATATATATATATATATATGTATAAACATATTTGTGTACTTCAAGTTACATATGGGCTTCAGTGGGAATGAAACTTCGCTTTTAGTGATCTCTTCTGTGGTTTAATCACATAATGTAAAATTTTGTCCATTTTTTACATTAATGTTATACTCATGGATTGTATATAGTCTGTTGCGTTGTGTAGTTTTTTGCATAATGTAGATTCTGTTTTCAGCGACAAACATTGTTACACAGTGACGCTACGTTCAAAATATGTTGAGAAAGAAATTACAACTACATGGTGTGGTTTTCAGTTTCTTTATCTTTTTTGATTGAAAGAAGACAGAATCTCAACTTTTATTTTTATTAAATACTTTTTTCCCCCATAATAAACCGAGAGTGTATTTTTTAGTGCAGACAAATATTAAATGCAGCAATCAGATGAACAAGAAATGTCACAGTCATTGAGTCCATCCGATCTCTAAAATATTTGTATGGGAGTAGTTATAGTTTTATAAGAATGTTTGTTTGAAACTTTATAACATCCGTTGTCTAGACATATGGCTAGACCAAGGGTTAGTTGATGTTTTAGTCTTAAAAGCAGAAAGAAACAGGCAGACTAGGCTGGCCAAATGGTCCTTATCTGTTGAAAAACTCAGTGTTTCTATGTTTTCCATGTTCCATTCAGTTACATTTCATTGAAAATGTATTCCAATTCAGGATTTGTACAATGGGCTCTGAAGAGAAAACAGCCTTACTCCCACTTGCAGACACATTTGATGAAGATGAAGCTGAGAAAGCATTTCTTCTCTCCAAACCCACATGCTTTCTGATTGTTGGGAAACCCGTAAGATCCAATCCTTTTATAATAATTATATGTCATTTACATCTATCTTTTTATTTTATTTATAAATAAATAAACATCCTACTGGAATAATTCACGTTCAGTTAATACCAAATACACATATCTGCGTTTATCATTGATGTCTATATTTTTAGGGTGCTGGAAAGACCACTCTAGGGAGGAAGCTGTCACAGTCTTGGAAATGCATTTTTATTGAAGGTAATGTATTGATCTTGTGGTGTTTTGACATCTTCCATGTAAGTTTTGTGTGTCTCCCTGTCTCATTGTAATGTACTTTTCTAGTAATCTACACATTATTACATAGCCATGCATTGTGTTTATAGTTTAAACTTTGCCCACCTTAGTCGGACAGATACTGGCGGCGTATGTAAACTACCAAGACCCTGGGCAGCTGCCCCTTTTGTCACACCTTAAAGGTTGTTGTACATAAGGGTAAAATCAAATAAATGCATTCATTTGTTCTGTAGATTGATTATGTGATGAACTAGTGCACATTGATATGCACATTGATCTGTCCACTTTTATCTTCCACTCTAGCTGTTTACTTACGTGCAAATCATGTAGAATATTTTAAGTATTCTGCGCTTTTAATTGATTCCATTATTGTGGATAGGATGCCATTTTATTAAGAATGTACGCAACTCACCACCCTTTTCTGACATTTTCATGAACATCTAGCTAAAGATCTAATTAATGAACACATTCAAAGGGAAACCGAGCTGGGCGTTAAGGTATGTACAATGTGTGTTCATTATGGGTTACACCAGTGTACTATTTAAAAAAAGTTACTTTTAATTCTCAACCTTGGAGGCTCCTCCTGTTAATTATCTATGCATTTTAATTTATTGCCTTGTTTTTTTTCGTGTTCCTTAAACGGGTGACTTTTCTATGATCGATTTCTTCACCCAAATGGTGGTGTTGTAATGCCTTCATGTGCAGGCATTCAGAAACACTGAGATCAGCAGCAAGGCCCTCCCCAGACATCAAGGCATGCCGTATATTGTATGGTGACGGATGCCTGAATTGAATTAGACAGCTTCAACCATGTCCCAAATAAAACATGGGGACAGGACGACCACATGTCAAAATTCTAATTTGAAAAATACACACTTGCCAAATGTGGCCTTTAAGTCCCCAAACAGACAAACCCATGCATGGGGGGTATCACTGTCATAAAGAGATGTTACTGAACACATATTGAGGTGTTGTCTGACAGTGACATATACAAGGAGTGGTAAATTAATAACAAAATTACAATGTGTGTTGAAAAAACCCACAAATAAATTACTCTCACAAGCTTTGACTAAGGCTGGTAGTAGAATTGATGCCTGGAAGTGGTTAAAATACTAGTACTTGAAATACCCTGGGTAAGTTTACAAAAATGTATGGTTTGGTGGGGTTAATTGTATTGACCAGCTACAAGGATGCCCCAAATAGCACAAGGGGCAGGATTACCAGATTTGTAAAAATGTTTTAAAAATTCCAAAACACAACATGTACTTATTGCCCTATAACGTGCAAAAACCATAAAAACATTGGATATTTCTAAACTCAGGACAGATTGTAGAATCTATTTAGCAGGTTTTTCATTAGCTTTTATAGATGAGTAAAATATTTTTTAAGTAAAAGTCAGAAAAGACCCTTTTTTCTAATTTTTCACCATAGTTTATACTTTTTATAGTAAATTATATCAAAAGAAAGCCCTTCTTGTTTGAAAAATAAAAAATATATATAACTTGTGTGGGTTCAGTAAATGAAAAAAAAGAAAATTACAGCTAAACGCAAGCACTGCAGAAATGTTAAAACAGTCAATGTCACGAAGGGTACAAAAATCAAATCAGACATTGTCACAAAGGGGTTATAAAGCTAGTCTTTTTATAGATAAGGGGTTTTAGGTGTTTCCTAACATGCCAGTGCATCCATATCTTTTATGGGTCTGCATGGGTTGCCTGGCTTGTGGATCTTTGGATACAAGTAGAAGGTTCCCACAGCAAGGTTGGATGTTATTAGTATTTGTATTTCTGGTTGGATGGTCTTTGGAAGGATTTTAATGAGGTTTTGGAGTTTTGTGTACATGCCCATGTCTTACTTTTGACTTGATAAAGGGAGGTTCATACTCTTGAAAGTTCGTCCTTAAAATGGTATGTTAGTCCAGTAAAACATATTACTTTATATTGCAGTTTTTATACATCTACACTAGTGGACTAACACAGTTATCCCCAACTACATAAATGTATATTTTGAACCCCTATTGTTGTACCAATAATGGGGCTTAGTTGCAACAGCTGGAACAACACTAGATTAAGCTTTTATTGGCAATCTAACCAAATAAAACAAAGTGTAAAATGGAATGTATATCTGTAAGGTAGATACCATCAAAAAAGCACCACCAAAGCATTAAATATTAAAATATATAATATATAAACTGGAGATTAAAATGTTTCTTTTCCTGATACATAAATTCATGTGATTCAATCTACTTTGGTTTAAAATACAGATTCAGGAGATTCTTTATCAAGGTCAAAATATCCCCGAAGAGCTAGTAACACAGTTAATGATAGAAAAGATGAATTCTGCAGAAGTTGCCCATCTTGGTAAGTGCCTACATATTAAATGTAAATTTCATCTGTAAGCAATTGTTTGAAATACAATATTGAAAATGGACACAAAAAAACTATTTCAGATTATTTCTTTGTTACAGGCTATGTGCTGTGTGGCTTCCCATCTCTTTCTGAAGAATATATAAGGATTCCAGAACAGATTGCTCTAATAAAAAGCTTGAAATTAAAACCTGATGTTATCATCAATATCAAGGTAACTGCGAGAACTGTGTATAGCTTATACAGATTTCAGTTCTGTTATATATAGCATGCACACACACAAAACCACTATATGAGGAGAAGTATATGGACACTCCTCCTAGTGTTTGAGTTTAGGTGTTTTAGCCATACCCATTGCTATCAGGTGTATAAAATCAAGTACATAGGCAGCCATCTCTATAGACTAACATTGGCAGTAGAATAGGTCGTACTGAAGAGCTCAGTGACATATGCGATCTTTGCAAGTCAGTGAGGGGTCCACTATAAGTGCTGTTATTGTGAAGTGTAAGCATCTAGGGGTAACAACAGCTCTACCATGAAGAGGTCGATCACCAACACTCAAATATTGGGGCTGCTGATGTGTGCAAAAATCGATTGAGTTCCATATGGCTTCAAGAACCAACATCAGCTCAAACACTGTAAGTCAGGAGCTTCACGAAATAGGTTTCCAAGATCGAGCAGATGCCCACAAGCCAAAGATCAGTATGATTTGGCTGATGCCTGAATAATGTTACCTACTGGCATGTAGAGTGTCTCCTGCAAAGTTTGGTGGGATAATGGTCTGGGGGTGTTTTTCAGGGTTTAAAAAACTAAGACCCCTTAGTTCCAGTGAAGGGCAATGTTAATGCTACAGTATACAAAGATATTTAGACAATGAAATGCTTCCAACTTTGTGGCACCAGTTTAGAGAAGGACCTTTCCTGTTCTAGCAAAATACGGTTTGGTGTGGAGAAACTTGAGTGGCCTGTACAAAGCCCAAACCCAATTGAGCACCTTTGGAATGAACTGGAATGCCAGTTGTAAGCCAGATCTATCCAGCAAATCAATATTAATGCCCATGTTTTTAGAATGGGATGTCCAACAAGCTCATATAGATGTGATGGTCAGGGGTCTACACACTTTTGGTCATATAGTCTAAATATACACATTTATATAATGATTGTAGTATTGTATGATACCTGCCCAATGGCAGTTGTAAATTCCAATGTGAAGATGCAGTTTGTGGCACTTAATATTTGATCTTTTCCTTGTCCTACAAGAGTCTCACAAGACCCTTTGTGCCATTACCTTGAACAATAATTTCCAAAAGCCTGAAATTTCACTCAAAATTGCAGGATTCTTTGTCCAATATAACACCTCGTACTTTCATGTTATCAAGGTAGATTAGGTATTTTAGATGTAGTTTCCATATGTGGAAAACAAGAAGAACATATGTGTCAAGTATACATGATTGATACCCACATCTGTTCCTCTAAGTATAAACCAAAAGGTCTCCATTGATATTTATTGGAGGGTTAATTATCAGGTGTTCACAGAAAGTCTGTAGCTGATTTCCTTTCCTCACTAAAGCAAGTCTCTTGATCTTGATTAACATGTCATATTGCCTTATAATAGTGCCCAGACAAGGACCTGAGTAAGAGACTCTCTGGCCGGAAACAAGACCCCGTCACTGGCTCTGTTTACCAACGGGAACAATGGGATCCTGCCCTAAGGGATAGAGTAAAGGAATCCCAAGAGGGAGAAGAGGAAGAGGGTGAAGAAGAACAGCCTGAAGAAGAGGTAACATAATTTCAGATGCTTATAGATTGGGTACTATTGTTTCGTAAATGGTCTCTATGTTATATCGCTTGAAAAATTGAGGCATATATATCATAACTATGCATTATTCAGGACCAGCTTGTTCTCCACCAAGTAGATGTTAGAGTTGTATCTTTATATTGCATAGGAATGTCAGGGAGCTAAAATGTTGAACTTCATGTTCTTCAGTTTCGCTAAACTGGGTCATTAAAAGGTTAATAGTGTAAATAGTCAATACGAAATAGTAGGTTACCATGGTGATTGGAGGTCCTAAAAGCAATTGGATAACATAAAGTTCCAGAACTTTTAGTAGGATCTCTAGATTTCCCTATATCCTAAATTTTGTAACTTCTATGTAGTGGTGTTTACAGAGTAAAACATATATTAGAAGCTCACCTTGGGTGTATACCATGGCCTGTGTTTCTACTTATGTGGCTTTTTCTTATTTTAATCTGACTGGTGGTCAATACTAAAACATTCTGTCTGTAATTATGTGTAATACCTAAACATGATTCAATTGGAGTTAAGAGTTAATATACCATCACAGAAACCAGGTCTTAATAAATAAATAAACATATCATTTTTTTATTTTATTTTACATGAATTTTTTTTTTTTACTGATTCAGTGCTTGAAAATAGATGTAGATGAAAAATAACAGAAAAATACTGAAACCCCCAAATCACAAGACTGTCAGCAGCAATATGTGTATGTTTCCTTTGTTTCAAGGAAGAAGATGACCAGTCGTTAGATGTTTTGAGAAGACTTGTGCACAGGCCCGAAGACTTTCCTGAAAATGTGGATGAGTGTATAAGGCAGTACAAAGACACTCTGTTACGTCCTCTGGAGGTAAAGCATATTGTTTGTAACTAATCTTTCCATTTTGTGTTTTCGGGCAGAAAGTTGCATTTCTAATAGTATAATCCAGCACTGGCATGTTAAAGCAGAAAGAGTTCTCTTTCTTTTGGCTTGTTACACCACTCAGTTAAGCCAATCTTTGTAGAACATATAGTTAAAGACAGGGGGTGCTTGTAGAAAATAATTTCTTTCACAAGACAGTATTGCTCACAGTGAGAAAGAAAAACCGCATCATATTACATTATTGATGACATAGCACCTACTCAACAAATATGAAGTATATACAGCTCACCCTACTATCAAGTGGGGCTGGCAAATAGCAGGCTGTGTAATTGAAGTGAATTTGTTGCTTAAATGATCAGTTAAAGAATAATTAAATAAAATGTACCACTTCCTAGATCTGACCACCAAGGGTTTATTAGAGGGGCGCAATTTATTTATTTAAGACATTATTCAAGTAAATCTGTAATTTTGACTTCACTGAAAACATTGGTACACTTGTCATCTTTAAGAGCACTTTGCCTTCTAAGGTACAGCCACAAGTCCTAAAGGAACCCTCCACCATTTAATATTTAATAAGTGTTTCTATCCTGACCTGCTCATCTGTAATTCCTAACTTACTCTATTTTGCATTGCAGGACCTCATAATAGACCATGACTCGCAATATCTCATAGAACTGGATGGAAATAAGAAACCAGAGGAACTGTTTGGGGTAACTTTATGTTGTTGGTCACAGGATAGACCCCTAATCACCCCTTTCTGTGATTAAAGATCAGTACAAAAGTATCAGTACAAGGGCAGCATCCATGACAAGCTTGTGAATGTCATTAGTGCCTGTAGTATGATTTTAAATTATCTGACAAAACGTATTACTGCTATCCCCCATCTATAATCCTATTTTTAACCCACACTTTTTATTCAGACAAAATGTCTTCTCCAACATATATATAGAAGCACCGATTGAGCA
The DNA here is from genome assembly GCA_009364415.1 of Spea multiplicata. Classification (NCBI taxonomy): domain Eukaryota; kingdom Metazoa; phylum Chordata; class Amphibia; order Anura; family Pelobatidae; genus Spea; species Spea multiplicata. The sequence goes on from VKOC01020754.1 coordinate 54,912, forward strand.
TTCCTGACAAACAACCTCTAATAATTTTCAAAACTTCGGATTTAATAAATACTTTTACTGACCTAAACATCCAGAGATTATAATGATTACTTATTATCTGTATAACCGTTCAATTCAATGACATCTTCTGTTTGTTTTTAATTGTTTTTCATTTTCTTAATTGCAGTCTGTATTATCTCGCCTTGAATATTTGGGTCTCCGACATGGAGCTGCTGTAATGAGACTCCAGAATTCTGAGGAAGAAGAGACATTTGAAGGATTGGATGGTGTGAGTAACATGCATACAAATATTTGTAGAGGACACACAGCGTTGGACAAATATACCAAGAAACACATTTGCGTAGATGAGACATCTTCCACTTATGTTTTCAAAATAACATTTCAGGTCATTCAAAACAGGAGTTGTCCTATAATACCTTATAGTGGAATTAAACCCTTAAGGAGTATTCATGTGAGCAAGTTCTCTTGCTTTGCTTAATTGTCCTAATTCTTTGGGTGTAATTTAGAGAAAGTTTTAATTAGAGACTTATGTTGACTATTAATAAATGCCATTCTATAGGGTGTAATAAGTTATGACTCCGGTGGAATATATCAGTAGTAAACATATATAGAAAGCTTTGACATGCCTCATTTTCTTAATCATGGTTATGTCTCCTTGGTGGAAGCATAGTAAATAGTTGTTGAACTTATAAATAAGGAAGACAAGTTCTGTTACTGAGTGAGCGGTAACAGAACAATAAAATACGGTTGCAAGTAAATATACTACACAAACATGGAATCTGACAGCAGATAAGAACCATTTGGCCCATGTAGTCTACCATTTTCTCCTGATGTAAAGACTCGGACCTTTATCAGTCCTTGGTCATGTTTTAGATTCATGATAGCTCTATGCCTATCCCATTCATGTTTAAATTCCCTTACTTTATTAGATACTATTTATTACGGTATATACTGATATATAATTCCATTACAAATTGGTATGCTATTAGTCTTGTTATAAATCTAAAATAATAAAATAAATCTAAAATATCAAACAGCTTGTGCTAGATATGTACAGCACACAATGTAATACTGTTCTTGTATAAGAATAATACACATGTAGTTAATATGTAACTATATTTCACATGTTTTTTCATGACTGCCTAATTCTGGAAATTCTTTTCTAATGGCCAGGAGGAACTTTTCCGTACACTTTCATCCACCTATATGATTGCTCCAAGATATCGGTGGCGTAGAAGCAGATGGGGTCAGTGTTGTCCTGTAGCTCTGAAGGAAGGCTATATCAAAAAAGGATTGGCAGAGTTCTCTGTCAGGTAAACCCTGCTTGGACAATGGAACACAAATTGCGTTGTCTTTCAAATCAATGCCCCATTTGAAACCTATATACAGCTTAATGCACTTACTTATGACTCGCTACTTATTTGTAACTGTAATTCTCCATCAGTTTTTTAGATAAAATGTACTTTCTGTCTTCTGAAGAAGCGCTCATGAAGTTCATACAGAATCCCCGACCGTACCTACTTCCGCCAATGCCACAACCTCCCTGCAAGGTCGCTGTGGTGGGACCAAAATCTTCTGGAAAAACAACAGTCTGTAATTTGATAGCCAAACAATACATAGGAAAGGTATGTTTGTAGATCATATTAATAAACATTTATATTTGTTTTAGAAATGAAATTTAGTGTAATTAATAAACAGACATATCAATTGTGAAACTCAATATGATGGGTAAACATACAATGGATGCTTTTTAGGGCTTGAACTGGGATAAATGGACCCATTGCTTCCTGGGCTGCTCTGATTTAAAGATGTGGGACCACTGCCTGAAGCGTTTGCATTTCTTACATGTAGTTCCATAAATTGCCACCAGGGTGCCCACTGTAACAAGGGATTTATATAGCATTTACATGATGACGCAATCGTCAATGTTATAGAAAGAACTGGTAATGTACACTGAGTCTTCTGGCCAAATATATGTAAAATTTCTCATAACTGATATTTTGGCATATGGAAAATGCATGAGAGAGATCCTTTGATCTCTGTTTTTGAACTGTTAAACATTGAAGATGTCTTTTTCTAGGTGTTTGATATGTCCCAGCTAATTATCCCATATGCTGAAGAAGCTAAACACAGGGCTGTTGAGAAAGCACGAGAAGAAGCTACTCAGACAGCCATACAAGCTGTGAAACTGAAGTTGCAGCAAGAAATACTTTTAAAAGAAAAAGGTATTTATATTTCCCTTTTCTGATTATTATAATAATAACTAGATTAGAAGTTTAAGAATTTGTGATGATAAAAACAAATGACATTCTTTTATTCTATTCTAACAAACAGTAGTGACCTAACCCATACCTTGATGTATGTTCATGAATTTACAGTAGTGTTGATACAGTAGCTTTATTTTTAAAAAATAAGCTAGACTTACAGGGGGAAATTAGTGTAGAAAGAGATGTATCCTTTATTGGATCTATGTATTGAATAGTATTTAAGATCTACTAATGAGAACGGAAATTAAACACTTCTGCGTGTAGGAGTAAGTACAGATAATAAAATGCTGTTTCTGTTGAAAGCATTTTTTGTGTAAATTTGAAAGGCAATATCAAAGAACAGTCCATCAGTTTGAATGGAGATTGCTCAATATTTCAAAAATTAGTGCATACAAATGTGCTACTTTAATATTAATTTCTCTTGAAAAATGTTAAGTAACCTATTAGTAGTTTAACTTAATTTCCAGTCACCAAGAACTTTATTTTACCAGCATGAGATTATAGTTCAATTATTTTGTGATTATTTTGTGATTTGTGATTTTATTTCAAAAATATATTTGTTGCTGATCTGAGAGCAGAAATATGTATGTTTCATTTAATGTTGCATAACCATATTTCAAATTTTCGAAATTGTAGAGGCGGAGAAAGAAGCAGCAGAAGATAGTTCCACAAATCCAGACACAGAAGACAAAGAAGAACCTTCTGATGAACCAAGTCATTCTGCAGGTATAGGGATTTTGTAGGCTGTATGTATTTATTAAATAACAGCGTAGTGAAGGAGGATGAAAGGTAGGAAGAGTATGGCAGAACGGGGTAAAATAGAAAAAAAAACAGTCTAGCAGCAGGAAAAAGTTGTGAGGCCAGGTAAAAATCCTATATCCCCTGGGCCAAACCCAAGAGGTTTCCAGAGTTTCTAGGTCTTTCAATCTGCCGAAATGTGAAGAGTCTGCCTAAATGTCCATAACCCGCGGGTTCCAAACCCAGTCTTCAACGCACACTATTAAACTGACTTTAGTAATTACCACATTCTATTACAATAAGGAGATTTTTTTAAAAACAGATCCTTAGGACTCGATTTGGAACATCTGCCATAATCATTTGATGAGGGTTCCAAATGACCTGCTGAAATATATATTACATGCTATTTATATCACACAGACTTTTAGATGAGTTTCACAGTGCTTTTGTATATCCGAAAAAAAATAAAAATGACCGATTTGTATTATATTTTTGTCAGCAGTGTGACTAATAGTATTATCTTGTTACATTAGAAACAGAGATCGCCCAGAAAGAAATACAAGAAACTCCACCAGGTAAACTGCAAATCTATATTCTGAAGTGAATACATTTATTTACAGTTCTGAGTTACATTGTTACATAGAAACAAAGAATTTAATGATAGATTAGAACCATTCGGCCCATCTAGTCTGCCTATTTTTCCTGATTTAAACACTCAAAACCTTAATCAGTCATTGGTCTGACCTTTAGATTCAGGATAGCCATATGGCTATTCCATACATGTTTAAAATGTTTTAAATTCCCTGTTTAAGTGCTTGTAAACTCCTTTAGTTTTCTGCTAAAACCTCCTCTCTTTAAATCTAATTCACTACAACATCTCTTGGGAACTGTAATCGTCGTGTCCCTCTTTCTGACAGTACCAGTTTGTGTAAACCATCAGTTTTATGAACATATGTTAACATACATAATTTGATGCCAATAATTTTCAGAGTTGATGGAAGAAGTGAACCCTGACCATCCCGAGGTTCAAGAAATGGTTGCTGAAGCTGTGAAAGTGGCAAGCCAGTCACCGATCATACTAACTCCAGATGTCTATGTCAATGCGCTAGAAAAAGCTATAAAAGAGGTACATATATATATATATGGGCATTGTATATTGCCTTGTGGTCGCATCTGGCAAATTTTACATTCATACAACCAGGTATCTTAATAAAATCAATGACTCATTATTATACTGAAATATATATTATAATGAAATGTCAAAGAGATAATGTGACTTAAGAAAAGGACAGCAAAAGTGCGTAAAACATTAAATATGGCTGGTTCCCAATTATCATTTTTGGTTTACTTAGAGATATTTGTTCCACAGATGCTTGTTGTATGGTGTTCCATTTATCCTTAAACTGATAAACTCAGATGCGCTATTAAATGTCCTAAAAAGTGATTTGCCTATTATAGTCCACTGCATTTTGACAATTTTGCATGAACAAAGGCTGCTGAGTTGCACCAATTCCAGCTTTGTATTTTGAACTTGAAGGACGATCCTTTTGCAGATGCAGAAAACATGTGGATTAGTAAATATGTTTGTATTTGCTTATAGTTCAATGAAGAGAACAGTGATCGGTTTCCTGGTGCTCCACCTGTAGGAGGATGGGTATTGGAAAATTTCCCCAACTCACCAAATTATTGGATACCTTTGGAGGAAAAGGGGCTTCTTCCTGACACAGTCATTTGTTTAAGAGACACTGCAGCTAATGGTGAGCACACATTTGATGTATGGAATGAAATATAAGTCACATAAAACATCAGTATTCACACATTTCAAAAGTTTGAAACGTTTAATTTTACGAAGAGAAACATTGTCGATGATGTAATAAAAAGCCTGCTATAAAACCAAATGCAAGATGGCTGCTCCCATGGACGATTAAACACTGAATGCTGTCATAAATGCAAATTACTTATTTGGGAGGTATTATTGTAACTTGCATACATTAATTCATTATCAGCAAATGCAGTAAACAACTTCATCCACATAAGATCAAGGGAAACCGTTTTAACGTTTATGGAAAAAAAATTTCAATGCATATTCCCTACAAAACAACCGTTTTTGTCTACTTTGTTTTCAGGGAATATTATGTAATGTCGTAACTTAAAAATACCAAGGATCCGCAAAGGTCCAAAGGAAGTTAGCCAAAAAGAATGAATGTTTTGACTAACTAGTAGGGCTTCTGGCGTTGTGGACATCAAAACTTGCCAGTGTTTAACTTTCGGAGACCTGACTCGTAGCTTACAACTTTTATAAACTGCCTATACGTTATCACCTGTGATATTCTGTGATAACCTGTCATTGTCATTTTAATACTGTATATCGTATAGTTGTGTACTTGTTTGGTTGTACAGCTCAGTTAATGCTGCACTCTAGTGAAACTAATATGTGTGGAATAGTTAAGGAAACTACAATGTTGTTTTGTCCCATCTTGTGTTTCAGGAAACTATTTACTCAACCGACTGTACAAAATGAATGAACAAGAAATAAACAATAATATTTTACAAAGACTTCAGAAAGAAAGAGCTAGGAAAATACAAGAATTAGAGGAGGCAAGGTATGAGTTACATACGTGGCACAGTCAGTAGAGCTGAAGATGGTAGGTGGCAGATGCTTGGGATGTTATGGGAAAAGCTAGATTTTCATTAGGGGACAAGGTAATGCCTATTGGTAGTTTAACCAAATCATGTGTGTTACATATAGTGTTAAGCATCATACCCTACGAGCCAACAGACACCCACAACATGCTACATATATCCAGTGACTGAAACATTGCAATACATTTAAAGTTTGTGTATTATCTTCTTCACCTTTGGCACCAAAACAAATAATAATAATTATGCTGGACTATAAACCTGCTGGCAAATACTATCATTTTGTTTTCTTGGTACTCAGTGGTTATGTTTTTTGTTTTGTTTTTTAAAGAAAGGAACAGCAAGAAATGTTGAGATTGCAACAGGAGGAGAAGCAAAAACTGCTAGAAACAGAGGAAAGTGGTGAGGATAGAGAACAGAATGCTGAAGGTATGTACAGGATTTTCCTAGTAAAAAGTTCCAAAAGGTAACTGTCATGTGTGTCCTCACCTGTCGTTTCTGTAAGTCAAATTGTTATGTTATATACTACTTGTAATGATCTACCCATTGTACAGCACTACGGACTATGATGGCTCTATACAAAACAGTAAATAATAATAGTAAATTGAGATCAAAACAATACTTGCTCTCACTCTTGTTTATTTTGAGAAGCAGTACTTACAGGTACATAAATTAGAGTAGCTCATGTACTCTTTGTTTATTCAGCAGATCCTGCCCATCTTCCAGCTGATACAGAGCAAGCTATTTTGCCAGAGCCTGCATCTTCAGAGGAAATTAATCAAACTAGCATTTCAGAACCAGAACCAGAGCCAGGTACGCACCCCCCACCAACAAATAACAAGTTAGAATTTAGGATGTTAGAGTTAGCATATGGCAGTGACATCATCTAGATATGACATAGGACTGGTGAGATGATGCATTAAGAACAGTTTGTCTTGTCTAATTTAAGTTAGACTATTGGGTCTAAGGTCACTTGTCCAGTCCGTCATGAAATGTTAGGTTAAGTGAAACACATGTAAAGATAAGCAGAATGGGAATTTGTTGTTTGTAGCTTTTGTGTGCCTAGTGACACACCAATACATAAAGGGATTTAAGTACAGTAGGGAGGTTTATTTCAATGGAGAAGAACTATTGAATATCTTGATTCTAAGACAAAACCCAGGAAAGACTGAGGTCTGAGTCTTTTCAGTAGGAAAATCAAGCAGCCAGAAAGGTAAGGTTCTTATATGCCATCAAATACTGTTTTACAACACTATATACATGCATCAAATCTCCTTGTTAAAAGATAATTCTATGATATTAATACTTCCAGAAATCACAATTCCTGCTGTTCCAGAGGGGGGATTTCCAGACGTTCCGGAGATGGAACCGCTAAAGCATCACATTACCACATTTAACGAAGAGTGGTTTTTGCTGGAGCCAGTGTTTGCTGACAAATCTGTCGTGAATCTCACGTACATGGAAATAGCTGGCAAATCCCCTGAAACCCTTCTACAAGAAGCGGTCACTTCTATGGAGAGTAAGTTTTTGTCCAACTACACGCGTGGAAGTCGCATGCTGTCAAACCCATCCTATTAGAATTTTTCTTTGACTTGTGGGCAAAACAGGTAGCTACTCAACACTACAGTAATAACGGTTTGATAATTCGCCACAAAGTTTATACTCATGTACACTATTTAACCTTGTGTGCCTTAAAGGACACTCCAACCATCATATATACTTTGTTTTCTAAACACACGTTACTGAACCCTGCATATGGGGTCTGCTAAGACTCCCGTCGGTATGCATGGAAAGTTTTCCCATTGATTTTAATGAGAGCACTTTCCTGCCATTGCTGGCTGCTTCAAGCAGCCAATCAGTGGTGAGAATCATCAGACTACGGAGTGTAGTAAGTACATGTATTATTATTTTTAAACAATGCATACGAAAGGATGCATTTCTTGTTTGGGGGGCTCTGTGGGTTACTGGAGTGTTCCCTTCACCGAAATCCCTCTTGTAAATTAAAAGTCATGCATTTTCTATTTTATGAGTAAAAATGAATTGTCATGCTGTACTGAGGGAAAGGCTAAGCCCCATCACAAAAGTGACATACTAATTCTGCATAATGAATGAAAACTAACACCATGAAGTACTTCCATTAATACCCATGTACTGATTACACTATGTTACCTTTATTTACCTTTAAATTACATACATTTAAAAATAGGCCAATAGGCCTCTATTATCTAGAACTTTAATAAAAACACCAACTCATCAAGATACCAGTATTTTTTAAACGTGTTTCAATTTTTTCATACAGCTTTATTACAATCTGCATATCTAAATCTGAAAGTTTACTAAATATATTTGAACCTTTGGGGGATATAAGATATGAAACCTCCTTAGAACATTTAAAGCAGGTATAAACTCAATTTGCTTACTTTAGAACCCTTTCAGTATCACGGCTATGCAATGACCTCAGCGGACATTGATGACGAAGCAGAAGATTTGCAGCTTGAGCTAGAGGCTGAAGAGCAAGAGGGTGAAGAAGAGGGAAAAGAAGAAGAAGAAGAACAGGTAAGGACAACAGATTACAACTATTTAAAAGAAAACAACACAAGCTGTACCTAACCATGATCATAGAGGTATCCTAATAGTAATACTGGCATTCCTAAAAACACATTTACATTTAGTGCAATTGTCTGTGTATATAATATACAGTCATATTTACATCTTTCACTCTTAAATAATAAAGCGCTTTCCATCTGATTACTAAGAATTGATCTCCAATATTTTTTTTAGGGTGAAGAGATTATTAGTGAAAGCAAGAGACATTATGGAGATACAAAACACTTTTGTCCAGTGGCTCTCAAGGAAAACCTGATACTTCATCCGGGAATTGCAGACAATGCTGCTATATACAGAGAGAAAATATATTACTGCTCAAGTCCTGAAGCACGGATGAAATTTTTGGAAAATCCAGAGAGTTATATTGTTCACAAAGGACCTCTGCAGGTAATAATTTACACGCATACCCTCCTTTAAGGACAGTGGAGAGTAAGAGCATAGTTGCAACACAAACATTCTCTTGTTTACACTTGCTCCCTCGCTTCGCAAGAACGTAACAACATGATGCCAGCACAACAGTTCATCTTTCGAGCCTCTTTTGTGTTTTTCCAAGCCGGGTTCAAATTAAAGAATATGTTCTGGGTTGGATTTATGTCACATTTGTACCTTGTTCCTAATACAGGAAGGAGGAAAGGGGAGGAAATTTAGCTCGAGCTTACATGTATTAGCTCGAGCTTACATGTATTAAGTATATCACATGGCAGGAAATGTGTTTGGCGAACACATCTTTCGCACAGCATATAGCTGGAGGAATGGAGAATGGGCCAAATGCCTATGGGAAATGGCAGGGCAGTGTCCTTATAATAAAATATGTAAAATCGCCAGTATTTAATATCAAACATTACAACAAAAATATTCTTCTCTGGCTGCAATCCTGCATTCAATGCAGATTAACCATAAAAAATGTCTGCATAAATCAGACTTCTTGTGTGAAGAAGTTATTCCTTTTTCCTCTAAAGCATTTCTCATCTTATTCTTAATAGGCTCCTCCTTTAAGAGTCTTTTTACTGGGACCTAGCGGTTCTGGTAAATCTGTCAGTGCAAGATGGTTGGCAAACAAACTGGGCATCTTCCATATCCAGTTCCAAGAACGCTTACAAGAAATGATGCTCTCCAAACTGGAGAAGAAGGTTGGACCAAAGTTTGAAGAAGAGGTTGCTGAAGACAGCTCGGTTGATGAAGAAGACCTGCTGGGTTCAGAAAATATTTCAGTTGACAACAAGCAGTCTGAAAAAGTGAGCACAGAGGTAAAAATGCAAAAAGGGATAATCTGTTGGTGTATTATAGTGAATTTCAACGATAGTCTACCAGTACAAATTACAGTATAACACCTAGAGTAACCATGGCTTCAGGTAGCATTTACATTTTCTTACTAGATCTTCATCATTGCCCACACCATCATTATCCAAATGTTTTTGTAAATTGCCAAAGATCATGTATGATTTATCTTTTTTCTCCAACAAGCAGGAGGTGGTTCTAACAGAAGAGGAAGAAGCAATCAGATCTTATCTGGTAGATTCAGAACCTCTACCAACAGAAGTGCTTGATCAATTGGTGTCAGAGTGGTGGACAAAGGACCCTTTTCGGTAAGTTCAACATGAAAATTTAAGGTTGTTGATTCCCTCACCCCTGCTTCCGCACAGCTTTACAAAATGTTCTCTTGTAATTTTGTTGTTTGTTTTGTTTTTAAACATCACATATAATTAGATCGCCAGTAAAACTGAAAAAGACAAAGGTCCTTCAAGTTCAGCCTTTCACATATATCCCTAGTTTTGATCCAGAATGTATGATTGTGGGGCCCTTTTCTCCTTCTATGCAATTAAATTTCCTTTCAATGTAGAAAAAGTCAATTTGTGACTCCATGGACAGTTGCCAAAAAGGAATACAGTTCATTCTTTGGCCTGCTGTCACCTATTTGGACAGTAAATTCCAGAATAATTCCCCTCTCTGTTGATGATTGAACTGCCGCTCCTCTAATCGTAATAAGCAAGGGGCGAGCCTAGGGTTAGTGGCCCTGAGTTCAGTATTTCTTCCCATCCCTTAACTAACATACACACATACTAACTCTGTCTCTAATATGCACTCACTCAATATTGTACATTTACACATATTCTTTCTATTGCTCCTCATCTCCTTCTTCTGGAAGCCACTAACCCTAGGCTCACCCCTGGCACTCCAACAGTTTCAGCTGACACACACTCTCAAACTTACACCATACACTGACATACACTAACACACACTCTAACCCTATACAGTAACAGACAAACACATGCTTATGCCATATGTTCATAAACATTAACACCTTAAAGTAACAAGCACGTTAACACGATATGCTCACACATGCATGTTAATACCATAGACTAACACACACACCCTCTAACACACACACCTATGTTAACACCAGACAGTAACACTTCCTTCGTGCACACTCACACCAAACTCTGACTTCCACCAGTGTCATATGTATGTCACATGTATGTTATATGACCATGCCGGATGTCTTGGTTATCTTCCTTTCACAAGCCTCTGAATAAGTGGCTTTTTTAATCTGTCAAGGTGTGTTCTCCTACAGGGGCCTTGTACAGACCAATTACAGACCAATTAGCATAATACCTGCTTTCTGTCATGCAGTATAATATTGTATAAACCAAATATTAGTAAACTTATTTTAACGAATACGGGGTAAATAATATAATTGATGTGGCCAAATCAATAGATAATTCGTAACCACATTTTGTCGATTTTCTAGATCAACTGGTTTTATTTTGGATGGATTCCCTTGCACGGTAGAAGAAGTTCAGTATATCGGAGAGTGTGGATTTTTTCCAGATGTTGCCATCCTCCTAGAAGTAGAAGAAAATGATGTTTGTGATCGGCTCATTCCTGCCCGTTTAGCAAAGTGGAGAGAAAGAAAAATGAAGAAGGAGGCGAAGAAACTGAAAATCAGAGAAATGAAGCAAAAGCTAAGGGTATATTCTGCACAAACATGAAAACATAACAGTCAGAGTGAATATCCCGGGCTCTCTTTAAAGTTAGTGGGGCATTGTCTTTAAAGTTTATAAGCCTCTGCTTCCGGGCCCCATACTCCCCCACAAACTAAGGGCCTTCGAAGAACTATCGGACATTAATCAACTGCCCCTTCTGCCCTTCTGCCCTGTAAGTCCTAATTATACTTTACAGTAGTGCATTGAAACCATGAAAGGTGAGTGAGGGGTCACCCTAATGTGTAAATAAGAGACAGAGAGGAGACAAGATAATGAGCAGGAACACGAGACGCCAAGGGAGAGATGCATTGAGGAGACAGGACTGAAAAAAAAAAGATGAGCGGTTTGGAAATAAAACGCAGAGGGGAGACTGAAATGCATCTACACTCTTTTTTTTAGGTGTTTACTAACATTTTAGAGGAAATTATTTAGTTTATATTATGATTGGCAATACATTTCTTGACATGCATATATAGTAAAAGGTTGTCAGCGCTGCTCACATGCGCTTAGCAATATGGTATTTTTCGTAGTCCGTTATACTACAATGTTTAGTAAAATTGGCATTTATTAAACTCATGTTTTCTCCCAAGCTTGTAACTGTCGGATCAAGATCATTTAATACTCAAGTAGGAGTTGTTGACAAGTAAACATAGTAGGGCCGTCAGCTCTTATGTCCAATTATGTTAAATGCCCAATTAAAACCAAATGGACTTTAAGTCACATTCCACCCTATAACAAAAAGAATGATGCTGAGGATGTCACCTGTGTAACTAAATAAAGAAATATCTTTGCAAGTGAAAGAAAACCAAATTGACTAATTACTAATAGACTAATTAATTACTAGGCATGCTGCTTTAGAAGTTCTTTTATTATGCAATACACTCAATAGACTTACATGTTGTGACGTAATAATAAAACAAAAATAATTAGTTACAGTAATTCTATTTTTAGTTTTATTGAACATTGTTCTCCATGCACTTTGAAGTCTACTTTAGGAAGCCTGACTACGTAAAAATTAATCAACACAAATGATGCCGCCAATTAAAAATGGATTTACAAAGCTTTCATTATATCATTCCAGGATGAACAAATTGCCAAAAGAAGGGCAGAACTTCTAGCTGAACAAAATAAATTGAATGAGGAAAAAATGGTGAGTCGTCTCACTTTTATCTTTAATGACTATGATCATTTTATCTATTCTGTCAGTGATTAAAAATGTTTTTATCACATATACTTAAGAATATTAAAATGTTATACATATATGTTAGAATGTTAAATGTATCTCCTACATGCTGTAAATCCATATTCTAGGAAAACAAGGCAAGCATGTAATAAATATGGGTCACACTTAGCAGGCAGATTTCTGGCCTAGTAGAAAACATTCAAACCTATAACATTATACAGGACACCACTGATTTTCATAACAAGAACTGTTAATACCATTCAAGCACCCATGGGTGTAGAGTCCCTATACAGCAACACCCAGCATAAGGATTGAATTAATACTTGTTACCCGTTACTATCATTATTGTAACCACAACCTCAAAAACGTCCCTGAAACAAATGGATTTCTTCACAAAGCATGTTGTATTCTTGAAACAACAGTAACAATCATTAACTCCACTCACCCATATGCAGAATACTCAGACAGGTACAGCTTATTTCACAGATTTCCTCCCAAACTAAACAAGACACTACACATCAGCGGACACCAGCAGATTAAGTTTAGATAGCAAGCGCCACAGTAAGTGTGGCCGGCGGCTGGATACGTACATAGCGGAAGGCCCGGGATAGAGAGTGTGGGGTGCTGTTGGCAAGCGGCCCACCGTGCCTTTGCCCGGTGTGGTTGACCAGTCTGGTATTGCCAAGCATTGAATGTGAAGCAGATCTACCGTAATCGTAAAATAGAGGTTTATTCTGAGCTGCAGGTGAGTAGAGTTATGGTGAGAAATTCTAATGAACAAACATCGCATTTATGAAGGGTCATCCTTTGTAAATGTCTCTTTAGATGGGCCCAAGCTCTTCCCACATAATGCATCGTTAAATCTGTATTATTATCACACCAACGTATAATAAGCATTATACAGGGGCAGTTTATTCCTTTTCAGAATCTTGCCTGGGCTGGCATTCCTCGATGCATATTTCAGTCTGTGAGACTAAATTGGTTTCGCTTGCTAAAAAGGCAAGCAGTCACCCAAGTTATAGGTTAACTCGACTGACCAGATTCAAGATTGCATGTCCTCAGATGCTAACACTTGCAAAACAACTCATTGAGAAAGTTCCTGACAAGGACATGCCAGTTAAATAACAACGTGCATGCCCTCACAAAAGTATTACAACCCTACAGTAAAAAAAAAAAAAAACATTAGTTACCAAAATGCAACAACTACTAACCAACACCACCATTTGCTCTACCGCATGTGTAGTGGGGTGTTATAACACAGTATATTATATAGGCTTCTAATACCTCACCACCCCCAATCCCATGCTTAGCGGGAGTTACAGTCACTGACCACCCTTGGTTAGTGGTGGGACCTGTTTTTGTTTGTTGTGCTTTCCATTTAATTAATAAAACATTTTTTTTTTAATTATGGCAGATGATTGAGGTGGTTTGGTGTTCCTCTCAGCATGCAAATTATTATTTTGCGACTTACAACTTACATATGCAACATGCAAGCATCTAGTGGGTTAGCATCTCATGTGAGATTGCTGCTGGAATAACCCATTTTTTACCAACACATGTAGTTTCTATTTTGTGGCTATACCTCAATGGCTCATCACACCTCATCTCACTTGCAGCCCACAGCTTAGTGGATGTACCCCACAGTGCTAGTTTTCAGGAATTGTATGAAAAATTGGCACAAATTGTATTTATTGATCCACTCACTCTTCACAATGGCATGCAAACTTTAAAAGGTACCGCTAGTCTTGTAGACACTAATACTTTTGAAGTGCTTTTGCAGCACTATGCATGCATGCTGCCTGACAAGCAATAACATCTCAATACAGTCACAGAGATGATGAGATATCGAGGGAAGCTGGTATGAATGTATGTAAATATAGTCATCCCATGTGAATTTGCTGTAGGAGAAAGATGACCCAGAGGCAAGCGATGAGGATGAAGATGAAGCTGATGACATTGAACAAATACTCTCAGAAGAGTTCCCAGAGGAGGAAGAAGAAGAGGACGAGGAAGACGAGCAAGAGGAAGATGCCATTGAGAGAATGAAAACTGAAATTAGTGAAAAGTGTGAAGCTGATACTGAGAATTTACAGGCAGTGAAGGTGATGTCATAGTATATATAATTAAAAACAAATGACCAAAAGTACAGCTCTTCAGTGTGCTGTAAACAGTACGATTGGAATTCTACATACAATGTTTTTTTCAGTTGTCATTTTAACCTAGTGGTAAAGATTTCTATTTGTACATAATTGCACAATTGCAAAAATTGCTTCCAGTTTAACATCAGATTCATTATGCTACCAACTTTATTGTATTTTATAGCACATAACTTGAATGTCTAGAAAGGCCAATAACAGAACAAAATAATAACTGTATATGGAAACCTTTTGGTCTTGCAGGAAGAACTTGAAAGTTTAAATATACCATTTGTTACCATCAATGGAGGTCGCAAGCCGCACATCGTGTGTTACCAGTTGTATGACAAATTAAAGCAGATTATAGAAAACCGTGAAAGCCTGTTTGAAAAATGTTACCCTGTGAGCTTCGTGCTTGCCAGCAAAATGCTTCACATGTCCTATAAACAGCCAAGTATGTTTGGAAGATGGGACCCTGTTAAGGTAGGTTAATAAAATACATTAAGCGGTGTTTTTCTTACAGTTGTCAAAATACTTTGTGTAAATGGACAATATATTTCCAATATGTAAAACTATAAGGAATGTACAATATAGAAGCCTGGAAATGAATGATACCAGACATAAAACCATATTAATTAATTGATTAATGAATTTACTTATTGATTCATTAATTGATGTATTCATGAATTATTGATTAATAGGGTCTGGACATATATGCTTCTTTTGTCTATACGGTATATTTAATTATGAGAGGTAATCATAGTCACAGTGGTAGGTGTACATCAATATAATCTGCTTTTAAAAATATAGGACCTGGTAGGGTTTGGATTTGGCAGTTCTTAGGCAGGTTGGAGCAAAAGTGGGCGGGAGGAGGTCTACAAAGTGGGTGGAGCTAACATTTGTTCACACCCTCTTTGCTCTAGAAGCACCCTCTAAAAAGGCAATCAGGCTCTGTCATCAGATTTCTTTGTAATTAGATGTGTATTAAAATCAACTTTTTTACAAAAAATATTTCAGCTCAGTCAAGGAGAAGTAATAAAACCTTTTCACAACCAAGAAAACCCTGGCTTCCCTTTGATTTACCGGCAGTACATTTACTTCTTCTCAACAAAAGAAAACAGAGACACATTTATGAAAAACCCCATAAAATACCTTCGTCAGCCAAAACCTAAACCCTCTGTGCCAATAAGAATTGCAGTTCTTGGACCTCCTAAATCAGGAAAAACTACAGGTAAGTTTTTGGGATTTTTTTTTACAAGCTTTGCTGGTATTTTTAAAATCTACAAAAAGCCTAGACATGTTCTTTTCTGTAGGAAAAGCAGTCCGTTTCTGGCCATGTAGAAAACTAGATACAGATTACTGTGCACCCACCTGCTACAGTGCTGCCGTGCGAACATAATGTAGCGGCCACTAGCCTTAAAGTGCCACTGCTAATAGTACTCCCCAGTCTAATCCTGTAGGAAAGCATAGATCAAGAATCATAAAGTGATCATTACAATTCTAATTTTTCATGTATTATGTCTGCTTTGTACATTTATTAGTTTGGATACAATATAAAAAAAAACTGGAGCAGCTTAAAATATGCATTTGGATGAAAGATTTCCAAATACATATTTACAAAATTAACCATTTGTACATGAAGAGACCTCTAGATAACTAATGTATAATTACATATATATATATATATATGTGACCTCTAGATAATTAATGTATAATTAAACATTCGTATATATAAAAATCTATCAATGTATTTCAGTTGCCAAGATGTTTGCAAGTGTCTATGGTCTACAGCGCCTGTCTATAGGGGATGCCATCCGATCAGTATTAGAAAATCAACCAGACACGGAGTTAGCGTCAGAAATTAAAAATAATCTTGTGAAAGGACTCACTGTACCAGATGAGCTTGCAATTAAATGTCTTGAAGTAGCTATGATGGATCTTACGTGTAATACAACTGGGTAAGTAAAAACATATGATCCTCAAACATGGATAATATTGACTTTAAATTAGATATGATTACATTGGCCAACATGCCGTTGTTAATCTAAACAATATTATGTCGAGCTTGGGTTCTCTGTATTCTGTGTTCTGAACCTTGTAGGCTGCACATTCGGGCTAACATTTACCCCCAAATTACTTCATTCTCAATCATTCTATAAACATATTGTATACCATTCTATCCTATTAATGGACACGTTAAATCTTTTTATTTTATTTATGTTCACACTTGGACTCTGTTTGTCAAGGAAATGACCATAAGTGCAAAAAAGCCAGTAAAAAAATAAATCTCTCTTCACCTTTAAATTTGTGTCTAATTAAATATGCTGTATGTTCAATTCTTCATAGGTAGTAGGATCATAGACAATATGAAACTCAAGTACTAGGCAGATTTTTTAATCAAACGTTCCAGCAACATTTAAATCGTCAATTTATGGATAAAAATCCACATTGGCTTTATTCTTGTATACGGACGTTGATAGTTGGACCGTAGTTTATCATATTCACAACTATTTACTTTTTGTATGTAGGCTTGTCCTTGATGGGTATCCAGCAACTAAACAACAAGTCGATCTCTTGGAAGCATTCTGTGTTATTCCAATAAAAATATTTGAGTTACAACTATCTATGAAGGAAGTCTTAAAAAGAGGGGTGACTGACAAGAAGAACTCAAAAAGGTACCAACGTAAAGTAACATGTATAAAGATGCAAACAAATCCTGGTTTCTAGCCTAGGTGCAGTGTCCATGTCTACCCTCTGTGGTCATCTGTGTGGCTCTAAACCCCTATGGGAGATGGAGGTAGAGAACAAATAAAGATCAAGCATAGGGATTAGTAAAGAGAGCTAGTCCTGTCTCTACCTAGCAATGACTCCAGATTAAATTTAACAGTTCCGATGTCTGGACTTTTACTTTTCTAGAAGTTGTTGCCCTGATCTGTGAGTGAGGGACACTACAAGACTGGAAACATGCAGCATGCATCTAATGGGCACCTCAGCATTAGCAAGTTTCCACACATGCTCTTTTACGAAGCACTGCATGAACAGTTGGCTTTGCGACCCGCTTGGTATAATTATTTTGTTGTTTTTTTTATGCAACAGGCCATACCCAGAACATGACAGCGCTCAGATTCTTGCCGTGCGCTACTCTTGTTATAAGCAGGAGGTTCATCGGATTAAAGAATACTATATGAAGCTGCACCAGAATTGGTGTGAAGCCGATGCTTTGCGCAGCAAGTGGTGGATCTCAAACAAAATTATCGGAGAGGTTCAAACGAGTATCAATCAAGTACAAACATACTTGGAAAGAATAAAGAATGGTATAATAACACTGCAATCAGTATTTTTTCATGAACATTTTAATCATAATTCTGTTACAGAAGGCAAAGAACAACAACAGCCACGCATACCTAGCATTCTGACCTCACAGGCTTTTGCACATGATTGTTTTACACAATTAATGAAAGCTTCGTGAATAACCTGTATCATTAAAATCTCACACAGTAGAATGTTATCATGACCAGAAACTGAAGTCATAATTGCAATAAACAATAATCTTGCTATTATGGCTTCAATACTTTGAATGGAATAAAGACATGCACATTAAGTGGGCAAGGCCATTAGTGAAAGAGTGATCTACGGTCTAGGTACCCACTTCAGTCAGTGTTCATCTGAGTCACATGACTCATGACGGATGCTGCTTTGGAATGGCCCATGTGAGCTCATCAAGTTACCTTGTGTGTATGCATGTAGAGTGGTTATATTTTGGGAATGTGTAATGAAGGGTATGTGTGTTTGACTTTAAATTAGTGTGGCTTAACGTGGACAGTAGGGTTAATAGCTGTGATTGTGTGTGTCTAAGAGGAGTGTGTGGCTGAGCATGATGCATGTTGCTGAGATGTGTAACCTGGATGTAATATTGTGTGCATTCGTGTAAGAGTTGTTGGTCCAGCTGAGCGTGGTCAGTATGAAGGTGTGAGTAGTCAGTGTGTTTGAGCTTGCGTTAGACTGTGAGTAGCCAGTTGGTTTTTGTCAGTTTGGATCAGGGGAGTGTTTACCTAAATCCGTGAGCCAATCTCATTAAACGGTCGCTGCTTGGGGAAAAAAAATAATGTAAACCCTACAGGGAAATTCTCCTCCATAAATAATACTAAATTTCAGTTCCTGTATATGATATCTCATAAAGAATGTAGCATCTTAAATTTGTGGTGATCATTTTGTGTGATTTCGTTTCTATGTGTAAAGAATTTAGAATAATAATGTTAATATAATTACGCACAACTTGATATGTGGTTCATGGATCATTTCACAGGTAAAGCAGCTGCCATTGCCGACTTTTGCATTAGTCCTCAGGAGCTGCTCTCTCGGCTGGGAGAATTTGGACAATACTGTCCTGTGAGCCTAGCACAAAGCGGAGAGCTTGTCAACTGCTCTGAAACCATATCCCTTCAGTTTGCAGCAGAATTCCGTGGTCTGTACTACAAAATGGCTTCACAGGAGCAGCTGGATGTGAGTTGCGTTTCTGGAAATAAAACCGATGCTACTATTATGGTTATATGTAGATGCTTGGAAACCTACGATCTCTTTGACGCACAAAACCCCTGTAGTGCAAGGTCTACCCGGGTCTATCTTCCTAACACAACCACAATCCCCAATATGGCTAATATCCTATATTTCTTGCAAACTGTAAAACTAGAAATGCAAAATAAAAGAATCCTAAAAAGTTTTATTTATTAAAACTACAACGCTAAGAATATTTGCAGTCTATGTCACAAACCGTGGTTGGAAACACTTTCACAGAAAGTTATTGTCAGTCGTTATGGATCATCATTAGTGTTATATGGTATTTTGTTCTGTATATTTTGCAAAGGGTTTATTTTGTTACCGTTTGTTTTGGGGGGTTTTTTTTAGGCATTCTTAGAAGCTCCTGAGTTATATGTTCCACCACTAGCACCCAGACCACTCCCTCCTCAAGAAATGCTTCCAAAAAAGTTAACAGTGGCTAACGTCAAAACAAAATTCCCCAAGGTTGCCGAGATGAAGGGGTATTGCCCTGTTAGCTATGTGGATGGCAAGAAAAGGTATGTCTAGGAAGCACTGTGGCTCTGTTGTAATGATTTATTGCTTTTGTTGTACATGCAAAAACACTGGTGAGGTTATGCCAAGCAAATGTTTAAGTAATCAAGTCTCCAATGACTTGCTCTCTGCCAAAGCAAAAGGTCTCCATTCTAATACTCTTGGTACTGTTGATCACCATCTTCTTCTAAACTCACTCGCTTCTACAGGCATTCAAAATACAGCTCTCTCCTAGATCTCCTCATATGTGTCTAACCATTCCTTCTTTGTCAAGACATCATCACCTCTTATCAGTCCTTGGCCCGCTGCTGTTCTCTCTTTATACCTCTTCTCTTGGCAAGTTTATCAACTCATTTGGCCCCCAGTATCATCTATATGTCGATGATACCCAAATCTACCTGTCTTCTCCTGATCTCTCTCCGGCTCTCATGTAAATATTTGATGTGAGAGCATTAAAAATTCATGACCACATTTACAACTTTTCATACCATTTTATGGGCAGTTAGACAAGCTTCACTCCAACTTGTATGTTTTTATCTGAAGGTATGAAGCCCTCATTCCTGGTCACATTGAAAATGCCGTGGAATATAGAGATAAAATCTATATTTTTGAGAGTGAAGTGAAGCTGCAGAAGTTTATGAGGTGAGTTTTTAAATGCAGTCTGCACAGAGGGAATACTGTTTTTCAATACTGTATCTCGTATATAGAGCTGTACGTTTTGTTATTTAAATCATTAAATAAATGAATCAGACACACTAATAACAGACCGCTTTTTGCAATACATGGAGGGATGTACCAGAATCCTCTCTATACATTAAGTATGTATTAAGGTGGTAGAAGGAAAAACACCTTGTCTGCCCTTAAAAAAACAATATATAATTTGTTTGGGTACACTAAACATGGGAAACGGGAATGATAGTTGAACAAAGATATGCTAAAATGGCAAAATAAAAGCTCTGGTAACTTTGGGGAGTAAAAACCCCCCCGTCACAAAGGGGTTAAAGTACTTTATTATGCATTCATGTTTGGTAAGGCTGTTTGGGGCATAAAGAAATGTTTAATGATTGAGCAGCAATACTTGCTTTTTCACAATCAGTTTTGCAACAATGTGTCTAGATCTCCAGAAAAATATTGGGACCACAAGCTTCCTTGTAAGCTACCACCAAAAATGGAACCAGTTGTGTTGACATCACTTCCATTAACTGGATATCTTGAACAGGTCGGTGTCATTTATCTATATTTGATTTTAATCTTTTCAGCATTGACATATGCAGGCAGCTTTCCCTATTGTCTATTGTCAATGGCTTGAGGTCCTTGCTATGGGATATGCATCAGCCACGCGTTTACCTGGAAGGGGCATTGCCCCATTTCTTGTGTTTATTATCACATATGATGAAGATCTTTGCTTAAATGTTAACAGCATTTTAAATGTTAACAGAATAGTTTTTTAAATGCCTCTAATTTATTCCCAGAAAGTAATGAATGGGGAACTTTATCCATACATACATATTTTTATCCCATGTTTATCCCATGCACACTGTGTAATATACATATGTATATATCTATAGCTATGCTATCTTTGTTTGTTATGGACCATACATTTAAAAAGCTAGCATGTTTTGGGGGAATGTTTGCAGGCAATAATGGGTACATTAGAGAAACGGTGATAATTGCTATAGAGTTGGGGATGACAACTTTAGGTTTGCAGGGCAGATGGATTTTGATTCCAGTATAGTGCTGTCAATATCATTGCAATGCAACTGAGTTTTTTCATTTTTATCTTTTGACTGTCCAGGGAGCTGCAGAAGCTTTAATAAAAGCAATAAACGATGTAGGCTGCTTAAAGCCAAAGTTTCCATTTTTAAGCGTAAAAAGATCTGCTTTGCTTTATATCGCGTATCACCTGAAAGGTAAGGAGCTTATGTAATATACATTGCATAACAAGAAATGTAAAATTCATTTAAAAAAGGATGGCACCCATGTTTAAGTTGTTTACATAAACTGATCAGCCATAACATTGATAATCTTGTCATCTTATTTCAGTGGGTAGAATATATATGGCAGCAACTGAAAATGTAATCCTAAAGGTTAATGTGTTAGAAGTAGAGAAAATGGGCAAACGTAAGGATCTGAGCGACTTTGACAAGGGCCAAATTGCGATGGTATCTCCAAAATGGCAGCTCTTGTGGGGTGTTCCCAGTCTGCAGTGGTCGGTACCTATCGAAAGTGGACGAAGGAAGGAGAAGCGGTGAACCGGCGACAGGGTCATGGGTGGCCAAGACTCATGGTGGGGCCCGTGTGGTCAAATCAAACAGACCAGCTGCCGTAGCTCAAATTGCTGAAAACGTTAATGCTGGTTCTGATAAAAAAAGGTGTCAGAACACACAATGCCTTGCCATTTGTTGCATATGGGGCTGCGTAGCCGCATGCTAGTCTGGGTGTACATGCTTACACCTGAAAGCACCTACAATGGGCATGTGAGCATAAGAACTGGACCACGGAACAATGGAAGAAGATGGCCTGGTCTGATGAATTATATATTCTTTTACATCAGGTAGATGGCTGCATCCGTGTTCATCGCTTAGCAGGAGAATAGATGGCACCAGGATAAACTATGGGAAGAAGGCAAGACAATGTTGTGCTGGCAAAACTTGTGTCCTGACATTCATGTGAATGTTACTTTGACACGTACCACCAAGCATTGTTGCAGACCATGTACACCCTTTTATGGACACGGTATTTCCTGATGGCATTGGTCTCTTCCAGCAAGACAATGCTCCCTGCCACAAAGCAAAAATGGTTCAGGAATGGTTTGAGGAACACAACAATGAGTTCAAGGTGTTGACTTGGCATCCAAATTCCCCGGATCTCGAGCATCTGTGGGATATGGTGGATAACAAGTCCGATCCACAGAGGCCCCACCTAGCAACTTACAGGTCTTAATGGATCTGCTGCTAATGTTTTGGTGCCAGATACCACGGCACACCTTCAGAGAGCTAGTAAAGTCCATGCCTTGACAGGTCAGGGCTCTTTTGGTGGAAAAGGGAGGACCTACAATATTAGGCAGGTGGTCATAATCTTATGTAGGGTTGCAACAACTAATTGATAAAATCGATAATAATCGATAATGAAAATCGTTGCCAACGAATTTCATTATTGATTAGTTGAATCGATTTTTAGCAATTATAAAATGAGGGTTTTTTCAGAGCAAGCTCTGAAAAATCCCCCTCATTATATAATCCGTTTCAGTGACTCACAGCAGCAGTTCCTACTTACCAGTCCTTCCCTGTAATCACTGTGACAACTGGCCCCACCATGTGAACCACATGGCTCTGACACTCATCTTACTGTAAGTATAAAATTAATATTTGGGCTACTGAAAGTTAGGGGAGGTGGGGGTTAATTTAGGGGCAGTTATGGTTAATGGGGTGTTTAGGGTTAATTTAGAGGCAGTTGTGG